>VDFB02025963.1:37472-58370 GCA_007258455.2 Sequoia sempervirens
CAATTTCTGAAAAGAGGGAGGACAATGAAGATTAAGACGATAGCTCATCTCTTGATCCAAGTTGTTTATGAAAGTGGTGATCTTTTCCTTTTCAGGAACATGACGTGGGTATCTAGCAAAAAATCTTCTCCATCTCTGAAGAAATGTAATAAATGGTTCACCAGGTTTAGGTTTAGCCTTGCAAAGATCAATCATAGTTATTTGGTGTTGTATATTGTAGGAATATTGTGATATGAATTCGTTAATCAACTCCTCAAATGTCTTGATAGGTGGTGTGATTTTTGATAGTCATTCCATAGATTAGCCACCAAGACTCCTAGGAAACAAATGCATCAAGTATGTGTCCTCATGAGAAAACTCTAAAGTCACATTCTAGAAGTCTTTGATATGATCAATTGGATATGATTTTTCCGTGCTGATCAAACTTTGGGATTTTGCAATGTTTGGGAAATGGGATCATGTTGAGGCGGCGTCGATCAAAAAGGATAAGGACATATATGTCATCAAGAGCGTATGTCTTTGTTGTGGCTCCCCCTTGTAGATCTTTAATTTTTCCTTGTAGTGCTTTAACTTGTTGAGTCAAGGCACTAAGATTAGACAAGGGTGTTTCATCAGGATTACTCTTTATGTTCTCAGTATCAAAATCATGAGGTAATTTAGCTCCTTTGTCAGCTAGATATAGAAAATATTTTTCTTTGTTATGCTCCAAAATATTTTCTAAGGCTTTGTAAAATTTGGGATCTTTCTCGACCTCTCTAAGACGTTCTTCATCTCATTCATCATCACTATCTACAGAAGTTTTTTCTCACATCCTTGTTGAAAGGGAATGGATTTTTTTCTCTTTCACCCATGTTGTCATTAAAAAGGGGATTATGACTCACACTATAAAGGGTATTGCTACTCTCACCTTCTTCTTGAGTTCTTCGGGTATGATCTTCTTGTTGAATATCCTCTTTCAACTTATTATATTGAGATCTTGTAAAAATAGGCATACGATTTTGAAATGTTCCTCTAGACTTAGATCACAGTTTGATAAGTGCAAAAATGATGATGTCTTGATTTGATAAGATGAAAATCCTATGTTATGATCAAAGACATTCCTAACCCTTGATTGTGGCTTCCAATGATGAAGGATATCAGAATCCTGTTGGTGAAGTTGAAACAATAATCAGGATTTTTTTTGAAAGATGTGCTTTTAAGATTTGATCCTTGTTTTCGAAGAATGATAAGTATATCAAATAGCCTATTCACTGAAGGATTTGACTAGGATGTGTTGGATATTCAATAGAAGGTTGTGGTATGAAATCGAACTCAAGAGGTTGATTGTGATTGTGACTTTGAGATAAAGCTCTTCTCTGGAAATAGGCTCATGAATATAAAGGATCTACAACTAATCGTCAGTAAATCCCCTAGAAAAATCTTGGTACCTATGGAGAAACTCACGGTAATGGAGCAAGACATTTTGAATTTTATACAAAAACTTTCCACGTTGCAAGGTTTTCTTGTAACCTAAATGTTTCTTAGGTTTCTTGATCCTATTGGTAATCGACTTCCTAGCAAATTTGGTTGATTTCCACTCTCTAAGCATGAGAGAAATGTCAAAATGCTACTAGACCAAGGATTTTATACACTCAGATCTGTCAACAGTAAAAAAAAATTCTAGAAAGTGACAGATGCACTACTCTGTGTCCTAGGTGTGCTATAGAATCAAGCATATGCAATAGAGAAATAGTCAAATGCGCTTCAAAAAACCTCAAATGGGCTACAATATGTCTCAAATGCGCTACACAAAAATGTTTTGATAGTGACCAAAAACCATTTACAAAATATCCAGCATATGCGCTAAAACACTTAATGCACGGAAACAGACTCTAAATGCGCTAAGATATACCCTAGATGCGCTAAAACAATTTTTTCCAAGGTAATTTTCTGAACAACTATGAACAGTTTCAGCTGAAATTCATGTTCATTTTGGATGATCTTTTATTTGAATTAGTGTGATTGAAAACACAACAAACACTTTGAAAAAAGTTGTTCTTAAGCCCTATACTAAACATCAAGTGTATGCTCAAAAATGTTTTTCAAAAAAAGTGTTTTCATAGGTTTCATACATGACAGACAATTCAAGCAAACTCACCCTTAGTACTCAAGTAGGTCATCATAATAACCACAACGCACATCTTAGAACTACGTCAACTCACAAAGTCGTGTCACCCCCGAAGGGGCGCCTGTATTTTTGTCTTTTCTAGGCGCGTACTCAAAGTGATGGAAGTGGATACTGGATCCCTTGAGCAAACGGTCCTTGACAGTTTTATGGTGTCTTGGGGTAGATTCTTCCCTCCCCTTGCACTGTGATTATTAGGATGTTCGAAAGCTGACACAGTTGGCTACTACACTAGGTTCGTAGTAAGGGTTTTTGTTCGGTGCGGCAATAATAAACTCCCTCAGGAGACCTCCCAACCTTTAGAACAAAGGTTTTGGGGATGGTTATGTTGCACACTACCGGAAAAAGTGGGTTTCCCCATATTTTCTTTAAATTTTATAGTGGGGTGGAATAGCCTGGCTTTGGCTTGAACCCACTTGGGTTGTTCATCTTGGGTGAGTACTTTTTCCCACAAGAGTAGGCCCTCTACAGGATCTAATAAAACATTAAAATTGCAGAAATTGAAAAGGAAAGTCTGGTATTTTGATCACCTAGTTAAGGGGAGAGCATAGACCTATTACCACAAATAAAGCAGACAATGTTCTTTTTATAACCCAAATCACAATGATCTAAACTATGTGAAGATAATTGCTTCACAAAAACAAGTAGTTCATTTTAACCGCAAAATCATTGTGTGGTGACTACCCTAGATTGCTTCATTTTAATCCATGTCTATCCTAGGGTTGCTTCTTTTTAAAACCAACTGTGACTATCCTAGATTGGTTCCTTTTAAGCCAGAAAAGGTCTAGTCTACAGAAGGCGTCAGACTCAGAAACTTGTTTAGTTACAACCCATATGCGCTAAAAGATCATATATATGCGCTACAAAAATAAGCGAATGCACCAGAAAAGACCCTATAAGCGTTGCAAAAAATCCTAAATGCACTTAAAGAAAATGCAACAATTTTTTACAATTTTTTTTTAATGAAATGAGCTAAGTATATGCGCCATTCTGTTCCTTATAAGCGTCATTTTGTTCCTTATATGCGCTAAAACAATTCTTGAATGCGTTGAAAGACTTACGAAAGCACCATTAAAAACCTTGGATGCGCTAGAAAAAGCCACGTATGTGCTAAAACATAAATTTTTCTCAAAAATCCGAATTCTAGAATGCGAGATCCTATCAAAAAACCTGCAAGTAAATGTTAAAAATGGGGCAAGGGCCCCACGGTGGGCGCAAAAAATGTGTGATTGATTTTAAGTGTATCAAATGTATATTAAAAACAAATCAAAACACACTGATAAAACATTATATCAAAAACATAAAATAGGATAAAATAAATGCAAACTAAATTTTCTGCTTTCGATGTCATCCTATCGTCCTCTATCTCCAGTGTTTTTGTTGATTCCAGCTTGCTCTCAGATTGTGTGCTAGGCCCAACAAACAATCTTCCTAGAGAACGAGATTAAGGATGAATGCATGCTAATACCATGCTAAGATTAATGTGCTATGATTATTAAAATGCAAGATTACGAAACTATGCTGATAATGATAATGCTAAAATGCTAGAATACTATAATGCAACTACTCTCGAATGTGTGTGTTGTAACTTGTAGGTAACCAATGCTTGGATTCGCAGGGATATTTATAGAGTTTTCGAAAGATTTTGATTGGCTAAGGTGATCAACGGCTGTGAAAATTCTTGGTAGATCGGACGATCGAAGATGGATAAGACTAGAGAGAAAAATAGAAGAAAACTAGAAAACAGGATTTGTTTGCTTTTCCATGGAAGAGATAAGATGAGATGATAAAGATGAATTGTAAAAATCATCTTTTTGTGAGATTTTGGAAAGATTTTGAAGATAAATAATGAATTTATTCATTATTCATTTATTGGTGACATGGAAGATTTTCTTAATTAAATAAAATATTTAATTAAGATTTGGAAAGTGACATGTGGAATTAATTGAATAAGAATATTTAATTAATATTCAATTTAGAAGAAAGAGAATTAAATTCAATTAAATTGAAGATTTAATTAAACGTAAATGTGATAATTAATTTAAATAAACAATGATATTTATTTAATTAATTAAGTGGACTAAAGAAAGTGGTAATTAAATAAAATGAATTTATTTAATTAAAGTGGAAGAATAAAGGTGAACGATATAAATAAATTAATTAAATTTATTTATATGTAGAGGAATTAAGAAATTAATTAATTAAATAATAAATATTTAATTAAATGCCAGGATTAAATGATATGACCATTTTTATGCATATACAACAATATATATAGCCCTGTTCATTTTAATGAAACTTAATCATTTCTCTTGCCTTATATATACTTGTAGAGATAGATAGATACCTAATTTGAATGCAAATATTGTTCTTATGTGTACAACAATTGGGGTAGCAATGTACAAGCATTGGATAAATTTATATTAATAGTTTGTCCTATCACAAATATAAAAAGTGAGCACAATAAATAACATGTATTTTCCCATTAAATGTGAAGGATTTTCAAAAAAATTTAGTGTTCAACTATTGGTCCATTTTTGTTCAATAAAAGTTGTCTTTTAAATAATTATGTGTTGTTTTATAACAACAAATAGATTTTTGTGTTCAACTATTAGTCTATATGTGTTGAATAAAAAAGGTAGAGATATCAAAGATTTATGGTTATCGATAAGTATTTGGTCCACTTAGGTTGTATATTAATTTTAATTTAAATAAAAATATCATATTCTACAAGCATAAAACATCAAATCCCCATGAATTCAAAACCTACTACAAAAAGACTCAAAACCTAAATTGCATTTTCCTTAAAACCATCAAACTTTACAATTTGCTCTGCAACTCTACCTAGACTCGACCAAAAAATATCTAACTTGCTAACCCGTACTTCTGGCCTTGAAATCCTTCTTATAGAAAATGGAGCAAACAGGCATCGGGCCAGAAAGTACCTCTCATTTCACATGCTTTTCTTCAAAAAACTATTGAGGACAACATCTATACCTTTTTTATTTCTCATCCTATGCCCTATTCATGCATCCTAAAATTACAACAGTATCCATGGGGCCTCTTACACAAGCTACAGTAATCACAAAAAGTGTAAGAGCCCCTTTATATCATGTATGGACTACAAAATCCTCAAAAACAAGGTAACCGAGCTGTATGTAAAGAAATGAAGCTTTCTAACTCAAATCAATGCCTTAAGTCTTCAAATCAGATTCAAATCAAAGCTAACACATATCTTCACGACCTTGAATTGATTTCACATCAAAATATGGCTGCATGTGACCGTACAGTGCTGCATAATAGAAAAAATACAATTTTTTTAAAGAAAAACACAAATTTTTGAATGTCAAGAGCTTGTATTTTAAATCCTCAACCATCAACAACCATTACAATGATCACTTTATGCCTTTTAAAGGCCTTTACACGTCACCCACTGAACAACCACCTCTACAACTAAATTTTTAATCTTTTATGATCACATGAAACATAAAACACACTAATTTCAAGGTTGTTAACATCACTATTGAAATGTTTTAATTTTTTTACTTTTCAGACATTAAAAAGTACATCGTTAAATTAATTATGTAATGGCATAAAAATTAAAAATATAATGAATTAATTATGTAACCACACAATTCAAATATAATTTTATCAAGAAATTAATATCAAATAGATAATATAATCGCATAACTCATACATTTCAATATCATTGATCTTCTTCTTCATCCAACTCTTTCTCTGTATCATCCAATCCAGATTCGACACTATAAGGATTGGTCATATCATCATCATTGTCATCGATATCAGTTTCGATAATGTCATCATCCATACGGATATCATCTTCATGAACATTAACTCCTACATCATCATGATCTAGTTGCTCCTCTTCGACATCTTCATTAAGGACATCATCAACTAACTGTTGATCCTTATCATCATCTACATCATCTTCTAGTTCTTCGACATCTTCTTCTTCCACCACATTATACTTTACTGGCCTTCATCTTGGATCATGTCTAACAACAAATGACCAACCCAGTTTACCTGGAACCTTTGAGTAAAATACCTGCTCACATTGGCTTGGAAGAGCATATGGCTCATTTCCAGCTCGCTCAATCAACCTTGTATTAACCATGGTAAATCCATTGTCATGTTCAATAACAGTTCTCTCAAGATCATTTTCATCAATCATAGCATGTACCATAGGACGACGAACAAAATTAATCTAAAGGACTTAAAGTCACACTCAAGTATATCATCCAAAATCCCATAGTATCGATTTTCTGAGACTTCTGGATGTATGTGGCTTCTAGATGAAACATTAGTCACCTGAAAGACTGTAGTTATACCAGAGTCACAAGTTTTCTTCATGTCATCCAATATTTTCATTCAAAATTTATGACCATTGCACTAGATAGCCTTGTGGTGTTTCACCTGTAATATGTCAAACATGTAAAAATTATTGCAATATTGTCAATTGATAAACATATTTATTCTTGGCCGAATGTATGCAAAGAAAACAATCTCAACATATATATACATCAATATAATTGAAAATAATTAAATAATATGGGTGATTAATATATTTATACGTACCTTTTATCTCTTAAAACCATATGCTAAATCATCAATTTCCTTGTGTAACATTGGAATTTATTAATGATGAGCTTTTAACCAATGATGTCACACCTTCCATGTTAATGCACAACCATATTGTTGACATCATTCAATCCATACCATCATCCAATCAAGATTGTTGGCTATGTACAAATGTAGTGCATCCCACTCTTGACCAACTGCATCAAAAAAAATTGAAATTCACAAATGACGTATAGTTAGTTAAATACCACAATATACAACCTTAATTTATAATTGATGTATATTAAAGATTAAAATTTAAATAAGTACAATATACATAAAAACTATATGTAAAATGTATTCCAATTGACCCCATGACCATCTTATAATTACCTCTCACTTTCCTCAATCTACCTTTCCCCATCGTACTCCCCCTTCAAATTTGTTACTTTGTTTTGTTCATACGGATCTTTGTCAGAAACTTAGGAAGATATTCGGCTAATGTACACCATGATATGGTATAACATATATCCCTCCACCATAGAACCCTCAGGATGTGCTCTTTGTCTAACCAAAGCCTTCAAAAATTTCAAGTATCTCTCAACCATCCACATTGACCTTATGTGTACAGGTCCATACAATTCAATCTCCTCAACTTGGTGTATGAGATAGTGTTCCGTGCATTGAAAATTGTTGAAGGTAGACACTTTTGTATTTCACACATTAGACGAGGAATTTATCTCTTCCAATAATTTATATCTTCTTTATGGATTTCTTTAGATGACAACCATCTACAAGTGATTCAAGGCACAAATATATTAACAAGATTTAACAAAAATATATAGTATATTATATAACAAGTAAAACAAATGGAAATTATAAGATGTATACAAAGAATTGAAAAAATATCGCTACTTACCTCATGTATTTTCCAAGATCATATATAACTTTTTCGACATTGTTGCCGTGCTGTTCCAGGAGTAGATAGAGGTAGAACGCATCAACAATTCCTCCTTCAGTAAAATGATCTTTTCATTATTTTTCCAAAAGTAGTAAACATAATACATTGAAAAGTACATGCATTATACAAGTGCATATAATATACTAGAATAATTACCTTAATGAAGGTATGCCAATCATGCGTTTTCATCCCTGACCCAAATTCACCTTTCTTTGTTATTATATTGTTTATGTTCGCAGCAAATCCTGTGGGAAATCAAATTTTTTGTATGACTTCTTTTATAACATTGCTTTGTTGCTCTGTTAATAACCAATGAAGGGCACTTATATTAATTTTGTCTCCATCGCTATTTAATTGAATGACATTTTTCATTGCATGATTGGCTTCCTGAATGTCACTACAAATTTTAACAATTTTTTCTTTGTCATGCCTTCCATCTAATATTTTCTATAACGTTTCTATTATATTCTTTCCGATATGCATTGTATCAAACAAATGCATAATTTGTAGCTGCTCATAGTAGGGAAACTTACTAAATTGTTTGGGATAACTTTTCAGTCCCTGTGGAAGCCGACCATTAATGCCTTGACGAACTTCATGAAGAATATAAGTTAAACAAATTAACAAGGACAATCATTGTCAATTACAACATGAGTAAACACAACACAATATAAAACTATAAATTCAAAACATATCATATATGATAGATAAACAATTTGATCTGACGTATAACCTTGACGATTAATTCTATTATATTCCAACTTCCATTGGCGAGGTGTCATTCTTCGTGGTTTTAATGTAGTCTCCTCTTTCCCATTAAAAATATGTTTTTCAGTAGTTCGATACTTATAATTTCTATGGAGGAAGTGCCTATACTCATCAAAAACTTGCTTTCCTAAACTTGTTGAATGACGAGATATCATCTTTGGACCACAAATTGGACATGCAAATTTTCCCTTTGTTTGAAGACCTGCAATATCATATATAATTGGATTAAATATGTCAATTTTTATAATTATATATAATGAATAGATTATTTTAAAAACATGCATGATATCTACTTCATCAAATTAAATATTGTTAAAGTGCAATCAAATGTTATAACATATCACAAAAAATTGTTAGCCCTGGGGCATCATGAATTTCCCATACAAGCATTGCATGGAATTGAAATTGTCTTTGTCCTATTGGTCTAGAGACATCATACATAGTGACACCATTCCATAACTTTAATAACTCGTCGATAAGAGGCTAGATATATACATTCATATCTTTAACTTGGTACTTACCTAGTTGAATGAACATAAACATTACATAATTATTATAACCATTTTACTACAATAAGTATAAATTAATGTACATGACTATTAAATGAAAAAAATATAAGTCATTATGCAACAAATAAGACAAATGAGATGCTACTACGTTAAAGAAAATTGATGTAAACAAATACCTGGAACAATCATTGCCAACATTATGTGCTCCCTCTTTATTGACATCCATGGAGGAATGTTATTGTTGATAACAAAAATAGGTCACACCAAGTAAATAGATATTAGCTCTCCAAATGGATTGACACTATCTATTGCCAATGAAAGCCTGAGATTACGAGGCTCTTTTTTAAAGTGTGGCCATTTTTCCTCTATGTCCCTAAATGCAGAACCATCCGCAGGCATTCGAAGAATGTCATCTCCACTTCTATTCCATGCATGGTAATCCATAAATTGCGCTAAGCTTTTGCACCTAAATAATCATTGCATACGTGGAATAATTGGAATATAACGAAGAACCTTGCAAGACACCTTTTTTTTAGTTGATCTATTTGATATCTACTGATATGACATTTTGAGCATTATGTTGCAAATTCTTGTTGTTTATGATATATAATATGATCATTGAGACATGCATCTATTGCTTGATACTCCATTCCGATATATTTCATAATGGCAGATAAATCTCAGTATGAGTGAGGTAAAATATTTGATGGTGGTAACAAAAATTCACTAATCAATCTACAACAAAAAATAATTTGTTAATATAAAGAATATTAATGGTACATATTTCATCCTTTATTTACTAGTGATGAACTAACAACAATTAAAATAGATGAAAAAATATGACATATATGACATACCTTAACATCCGTGAGATTGCTATGTTTGATAAACCATTCATAACCTTCAAGTTCAACAACAATACAATAGAGAGGAGAGTTGTTTGAGAGCCTTCATAAAGGGGATCATATGCCTTCTCAAGTATAGGTAAATCATGAACATCATCAAAGTCATCTTGATCATCATGATCAGCTTTGCCACTAAATGTGTCATGGATCAATGTATTTGTACCATCATCTTCAATTGTGTTTTCTGGTGCATGATCATCTTCTTCCATAGGATCATTAACTTCATCTTCGATATTCATAGCTCCATATTCGTCCACTTGCAAAACCACATTCTTTGAGCCGTGATAATCCATATCATCTATCCTAGGGCGCCCTACCTTTATAATAATGATAGACACAAATAAACCATGACCATGATCAAGTGATTATATATATATAATGTTAAAATGATATAAACATTTACAAATTCAATCAATATAAAAACATATAATGAACAACTTACGAATGGATGATAATCATGCCCCTCTTCAACGTGACCATGCTGCCTACAATGTTTCTCAGCTGTTGTCATTAAAAGTTTTCTTGTCTTTAAGCCCTTGCAATTATTGCAAGGAAAATAACATTTCACATCACCCTTTCTTTTCAATCTAGCCCACATTCTATCAAGTGTCTCTTCATTTTGTTTTGGACTAATATTATCTGACATGATTTTTCTTTACCAAGCTTGACTATTTAGATCTTCAAAAAATATCAAACTCACAGTCCAATAATTTTTATTCATAGATAGGTAACAAAATCTAATAATTCCAATATTTTACACCAAAAAATTTTGGCATGCAACCACCCCTACAAAAGAGAAGATAGTCTGAAGTTAATGACCCCAAAAAATACTTTAAAATGCTAATTCCAAAACTTATGAAATTCTGATTTTACTATGATTTCCAACTGTTAAGACTCCTAAAATCAGAATATTGAACTTGATCGCAAACTTCCTACAACAATGGAGGTAGCGAGCTAGTAAGAGCAAGTGACCCATTCCTAAGGAGAAACAAGTCAAAATCATCATTGCTAATGTCAATACGGATTTATCCTTTTAGTTAAAGATGCAATGTGCCACTTCTTATGACGAGCTTATCCCTAGGGCCCTCAACATTGAGAGAGCCCTAATCGCACAAGGAAGCACACACTAGTAGAATTTGGAAAATAAATGACTAGGTGACTAGAAATTTTAGTCACAACAACTAAAATTGACTAAATTTTGCTCATTTTTTGCAACTTAGCTATAAATGAGTAAATAAATTACCAGTTTGGTCATTGATTAAAAATTATTTAGTCACACAAATAAAAATGACTAAATAGTTAGTCATTTATTTAGTCACAATCCATTTGAATAAATCATTTAAGGAATCAAGAATATAGCCTGCCAAAATACTCTAAATTTTTTGTCAAAATCTTATTTTCAGGCATAGCCCACCAGAATGGAGTTTTCATTTTAATAAACATACTCTAAAACTTTCGTCAAAACATTATTTTCAAGCATAGACTGCCAAAATGGAGAAGTGTTTCCGTAAAGAATGACAGAGAATGGTGAGGAGATGTGCATGAAAGGAGGCATAGGATTCATTGTTGCTTATCTCATTCCTGCTCTGCTCAACAAATCTTACATTGTTCCTGCTACTATTTTTAATCTAGGTATTTACTTGACATATATTTGCATAATCTCAAATTCCTTCAAAAGTTTTTGAAGTATCAATGTATCTTATATAGGGTTTAGAATGATTTATTTTAATTAAATAAATAAATAAATAATGTATTTCCTTGTAATTAGATAATGTGGAGATCTCCTAAATTTCCTTTCCCAACACACTATCCTCTTTGGCATTGTATTCATTACTCAAAATACTAGGGTTTTGCATGTGACATCTTTAATATCTTCATGACCATGGTTTTTAAATAGATCCTAGTCTTAGCTTTAATCCTTTTTATGGTAACCCTTGAGTTCCATAATCCACTTTCAATCTCTTCTATGAACGTTTTCTTAAGCTAGACTGCATAGTATGCATATAAAGCAAGTCCTTCATACCTGCCATTTTTACAAACCACCACTCACTGCCTTGCTTAAAATGTTGCCTCCATAAGCATAATAGTATGTTTTAAAATCATGGTTGCCAATGATTGACCATTAAGGTCACCACTTTCATCATGAAGATACAATGAGATTTTTGTCTTCAAACTTAAGGCATTATGCAAGATAACATTGTGAATTGTTTGTTGTGTAGTGTTTGATTTTCTTGCACATTTACCGCTTTGCTAACTACCTTTAAGACTGGGTATTGCACCCTCAGCTGCAATCTCAAATAGCTCACTCACTATCACTTGAAGTTTCCTTTCATGAACATCCTTCTATAAAATCTAACTATGCCTTATAGACGCTCTTACTTACTACAAAGGACTCCATTGTTTCATGGTATTGTGTTCTTAAGATCCTTCAACCTTATTGACACTACTTCACAATGACAAGGTATTATTCACTATTCTCCCATCTTGATGAGTCTCAAACACTGCCAAAACATGCAATCCACTACCTCCATTATACATTAATGGCTAAGAAGAAACATTGAACCTAAGGATTACCACTATCACTTCTCATTTGGACAGTTATTCCTTGATTGCATTTTCCTTGTCTAGCACTACCAAAAGCATTTAAAAAACCCTTAAGGTCAGCAAGGGGGTAAGGAAACTCACTGCTAAAATCTCCACTTTACTATGCAAGGTTTGAGCTTTATTATCTTGTCACTGCTTAGCCTCTTTTTGACTGTCACATCTCAAGTGACTGTCATTCTTCTTACCGTAGATTGCATTTACAAATGTCACTAAGCTAGATAGTGTGCTTGTTATTTGCTACAATCTTTAGATTGCAAGATTTTGTTATTACCTATAATGTCTCAATCTTTTGATACCGCAACCTCACTAACCATTATGTTGCTGTTTACATGTTTCTACCTAAGGCTCAGTAGAGTTTGTACCCATCATGCTCTTACCAATGCTTCTATTGGTATTAAAAAACCTTAAATCTGGGTCTAAAATTAGTTGTCTTGACAAAGTTGTGGTATGATCTTGGATTGTATCCTAGAGTGTGTGGGAAGCTTGTGTTTGATCATTAAGGTATGTAAACCTATCAAGGAAATGTATCCTATATATCATGGTCTTGCTTTAATACTTTCCATATTGGTTATTAGCATATCACATTATTATAGTTTGCGGTAACCCAAGATTGCATTCAAGTATGTAACAAACTTGGTTTGTAGTTTAAGCTATACACTTTTAAGTAACATTCATAAGGTTTAGAAAATCTTGATCACTCTCTAGAATAGCCCATTAAACATGGGTTGTGCTTGAATGTACTACATAATTGATATAACACAACCACTCTGCTTATCAACCAGAGTTATATGATCTTTATTGTAGCAAGAGGTAATCACTCTTCGATTATGCTATAATTACATCCTAACCTTTAAAATTGAGACAACCTAAATGCATCCAATGATGATTGACACCTACATTATACAGCCTGAATTAACTACATTATATGAGTGCCTCCATTTCTATCACAACATAGCCACATTAAACTTGGGTCACACATGAATGCATCATGTATTTGTTATAGCACAATTGTGCCACATGACCAATAGAGTTATGGATCACATAATTATAGTCACAAGAATCTATTCCTTGGTTGTGATTTTATGGTGATTCCACACAAAAAAATTTGGACATGAAATTCTCAAAACCCTAAACCTCTAAAAATGAAATCTAATGAGATGTTGCTTTAAATTATGATTTTCAAACCTGGAACTACAAATCTGACTTCACAACTGAATTCTGCAAAAAGACAATGACTACCCTCAACCTTGCAATATCTTCTTGAATTTTTTCTGATTTTTCCCAAGAAAATCATCCTTAGTTCTCCACAAACTATCTCAAGTAGAGAAAAACACTGTCGCAATAAATCAACGAACTCACTTTTCTTTATGTCGGCCACAATTTGATTTTTTTTCTATTTTTCATGTTTGTCAAAATTTTGACGAAACTGATAGTCGACATTTCGACAAAACCTAGGTTCGTCAAAATTTCGATGAACATCAGGGATAAACTTTCAAAAAATTGAAAATTACACATCAAATTTTACAAGCACCTAATGATACATCAAATTATACATATTTCGTCGGACATTTTCGTCGAATTTTGCAGTCAAATGAGTTAGTGTGTGAGAATATAGACTTAAGAGAAATTTGTCACTTGATTGATGCATTAGAATATGATCTGGAAATCCCGTGAAGAGCATTGAGGCAAAGAGAAGTGTATTATTGTTTGAAAGGTAGAGGACATGTGCAGAAGAATGATCAAATATTGTAGAAGGCCATACAAGTAATTTGTTATTGCTTTGTAGAGTATCAAAGAGTCAATGTACAAGAACTTTTATTATTTGGTAAAACAAATGGAGATGGCTATTACTGTATTGTTTAGAAAACCTAACTTAGAAATCCTTCCAAAGTAAGAGTAGACGACATATGCTATGTATGTTATAAACATGAAACAGTAAAAATCGACAAGCAGGCTACATATGGAAAAGTAGATGCTCTAGGAAAGTTGTTAGCTATGAATGCATTCAATGCATTGATTATGGATTGATTCAACCTAGGTTAGAAGCCCTAGCAAATTAACAGTAGATGACATATGCTATGTATGTCATAAACATGAAACAATAGAAGTAGAGAAGGAAGTTAGATATGAAAAACTGAATGCTTTGGGAAAGGCCTTGTTAATTATGAAAGCATCAAATGCAATGATTATGGATTTTTGCAATAGTGACTTGCCTTTAAGCAAAAAGCCAGACATATGAAGTGCATATCATCAGAAGGATGAGTCAATTTTCATTTTATTGTTAATTTTGTCATCTGCTTTTGGGTTTGATGTTTATGAATAACATATTATTTTTCATCGACTATGGTTGTTTCTTCAAATTGTCCTTGTAACAGGAACCATTTTTTGGAATTGGAGTGGAGACAAAGGATTGTACATGTGCAAATATACTTGATTCTTGAAGAAGATATTGTGAGGTCATAATTTCAGATGTTTTTTTCTCTTTTGTTTGTAATGAAGTTTGATTCTTTGAATTTTTGTAAAAATTATGCCAATTGTTTGAATATGTCTAATTATGCCCATAAGCAAGCTGCAATAATGTTGTAGTCAGAGATGTGCACAATTGCAATCATGTGATATGCAATTCATATGCAATGTTTTTGCTTAGTACATTAATCAGACTGCACATTAGCTATTCCTTGGAGTGGCTATAATTATGAATATGTTTGAAGCAAATCTGCAAAATAGAAATACATGAGTTTTTTTTGGAAAATATGAAGGCATTATAATAGTAATCAATACTTGTTGTAGGAGGAAAAAAGTAGTGATTTGAGGACAAGGAGTGCTAGTTAGTTGAGTTTGTAGAATGAATATAGTTGCACTAATAGAGTTGTGTTCATTGTGCTTGGATTAGAAGCACTCACTGTTGCTTGAAAGTCTGATTAGGAAAGTGGGGAGAATTTTTTTGTGTTTGTAAAAATCAACAAAATTATTGGAAATAAGTTTCAATAGTTAATAAAAACTTTATTCTAAGCGCTAGGATCCTATTTAATAACATACTAGAAAGTTTTGTGAGCCATAACAATTGATTGCATCAAACAATGAGAAAATTTGTTTCAAGCAAATGTTGTCAGGAGGAAGCTTTCTTGTTTACACATATATAGTATTTTGACCTGAGTCTAAAAAAGCATTGCTTTACTTGGGAAATTGGAAAATGCATTTACTACTATAGAATGTGTTAGCCTAAGTAGAAAGCATAGACAATTTGTATTTAACCTACTCCTTGGCTTCAACTCTTCCATGTTTTTTGGTTACATAGCATACGCCATGTACTACACCCATTTCCCAGTGAGGCGGAGTCAAGTCAATATTGTCACACGTTTACACGTAATAGCTTTACTATTCTCACCATTGATGGACTTGGTCTACTTGTAAAACATGTGGAGGATGTGGGAGCATACACAAGCCTTCTTTTTTAGGATTGGTCCCTTTGAGTAAGAGCAACATATCATGTTTGTGAAGGAACTTTTGGGTGTTGTTGCTCGGTTGAAATTTTTTAGTGCATTCCCTATGTTTTGTTATAAAGTGGATGTTGCTACTTAGTGATTTATGCACAAGAACTAAGTGTAATTCCCTGATTCAACTGAAGGTCACAACTATTTTTTAAATACATTAACATACAAACATTAAGAAACACTAACCATGCATGACATGGCACCCTACTACGTGCATCGATAGATGTTGCTCATGCAACACCACTGTTGAAAATATCATTCGTGAGTGGGTTGTTGGCAAGGATTTGTGTATGAGTTTACAACTTAATGACACAAACCCTTTAATAAAGATCATATTCCCCGGTGGGTATAACTATCCCTTCGAGAAGGATCTTGATAGGATACACCACATAAACTAAATCTCATGAGGGGGGAATCACTAGGTGAAAATACATAGATATTTTCCCTCTTTGCATAGCCAGTAAAGAAAATCTCTAATCTTCTTCCTTACACTTTGGTTTGCTTCCAACTAACTAGCATGGAGCCAACCAAAAAAAAGTGCTTATGATTAATAAGGTTGGTCAAATTAATCAAACAGTGTGTTATTAGAATAATATCCAAAGAAGGGAACACAATAACTTATCCATCTGAACCTTTAACTCAATTGCTATACATATTACTCTCTTGATATACTAACTTTCCTTGAACTCCTTTTACACTATTAGGTTTCAACCGTACTTACTATTTTAATTGAAATATGTAATGCACGAGCAAACGGATTAATATTAGTTAAATTAAATCATTGGGCTCATTGTCTATTTAGACTCCAATAACCCACCCATTTGGATAATAGGACCGTAAGCCCAACATTTCTACTTAAATATATACATAAAGAAAGGCGAGACTAATTATATCATTACAACAATACTCATCTATTGCCCTTTAATCCTAACTTTTATGCTATTAATGTCAATATCTATATATATATATGTATGCAAATATTATGTACACATTGTATACACATTAATTTATTAAATCTCTTATTCACAAACAATAATAAATTATCATTTAAATATAAATAAATAAATAAATATTTATATAAATATGAATACTTCATTATGATTATTCTTATAATTAAATAATTACATATATAATCTAGATTTCTTACTCTATCCATTTATTTATTTAATTCACAAAATAAATTAAAAAAACCATAATTGAACTTCACTTTTTATCTCATAGATATAAAATATAAATAAGGAAATCTTAATCTACATTCCTTAACTAGAAAAAGAGAAGAACATTTATAAGGAGAAATCTAAAGATTCTCATACATGTGATATATGTAAATAAAGAGAGTTAAGTCTTTCTTCTTTTAGGATTTATTAGAACTTACCTTAACATAGTACTATTGTAATGAGTTTGACTTTTTTTAGTTAACCAGTTATTAATAATTTAGTTTTCAATCAATCAAAAATAATATTTAAACAAAAATTAAAATAAAATTCAATTTTGTAAAGTCAACTTGTAAAATATTTAACTTTAACTTGTAAAATTCATTTTTTGTGCATATGATTGGTTAAAAAAAAATTGTGTATTATTGGGAGATAAAGCAAATTAAACATTTTTTTAAGGAATTATTTTTCATTTTTTTGCTTTATAAAATCATTTCATTAAATCTTTCTAAAATAAATAAATGTTATTTATTTTGACAATTTTTTAAGAATGTTTTTTTTTATGTATATAATTGTTATTTTTCTATTAAAGAAAATATTACAAAAATCAATTAACTATTTTATAGAGATTTGGATTCACACTATTAAAATAAAAAATATAAAAAATTGTATTATTCTTTCCATTAAACTAATATCTTTATCTATGTTTTTAATATTTTATGGTATAATTTGATTATATATGTGCTCCTCCTTTTTTTCATTAATAAGATTTTTTCATCATGTATATTTTTATATTAATTTATATTATATATATATATATATATATATATATTCTCAAAATAAAAAATTATAACCTATAATATATAGGTATATAAGATGATATATAGCCTAATGTAGGTAACATATATATACTATTTCTATTTATATCTTGTATTATTACATGTAATAATTGAAGGTAAATAAGTTATCCTATATTATGTAGGTAATACATTAATTTATATTTTGTATTTATATACAATATAATATAGGTTATTTTATTTTGTAGGTTCTCCTTTCATATATATTTATATATATTAATAAACTATCTTAATTGACTATTATGTTAATTATAATATTAATATTATTATATTATTACTATTAATATAATAGTAAATCACTATATTAATAATTAGAACAATATTTTAAAATATATTATTATAATATTACCTATTTACTTAGTTTAAATAATATAATTTATAAATTATTAATATTAAATTAGAATATAATATATTTATTATATTAATAGTATATTTAACTTCAACTATAATATGAAGATTTCACTATCAAATTCAAAATCAACTAGAATCAATCTAAGAATTATTTTTAATAATAAATCATTTGATTATTGAATGTTTAGCAAATATGTATTCTAAAGAACAAACTCAACTTCAACTTTATTAGTCATAGTTATGTCTAGTACAAATAATTCATAAAATACTTCCTTCTCTCAATTAATAGGTTCATTATATAAATATTCAAATGTATTCAACTTTATTGTTTTTGAAAAAAAAAGACACCAAACAATAAACATTTATTCCAATTTATTTTATTTTATTTTCAAATATTTAACATCAAACAAAATATTTACATTACATAACCAAAACATATGTTCAACAACAATTCCCAAAACAATATTCTTGCACACACAAACTAAGCCTTTGTCCGTGTCTCTACAAATTTATAATTAGAATACTACAAAGGCAAGTGCTCGCCACTACGTGGCACTTGTTTGTTTATACGTATTATCTTTAGAACTTAGCTTTTCTTTTAATCACATTTCACATGGGAGTGTGAGGATAGAAGACATTATAAGGAAGATGTCAATTATGAATGGTAAAGAACTTTTATTTATTTATTTTAGATGGACGCATTTCACATTTAATTAATATTATCTGGTGATCATAATAACCGTGTTTTTCATTATTCTTTCTTTTCAGAGCAGCTCAAACCTACTAAGTATTTACCAGCGATGTGCTTGTATATAAATGAGGTAGTTATCTTAATTGCTCATGAAATTGATACGAACTCGCATATATGCTTGGGACAGCTTATGACATTCACCAAATCACCACAAAATGGGGTTCGTGTCAAAATTAAATAGCTGAGAAGTTAATCCGATTTTGAATTAAACTATCTTTTGATTATGCCCTTCAAGGTGGTGGTCACCTACTCAATCCTTCTGACAATGACCCATTTCAAAGGTGGAAGAGTGGCGTATGGCAGACCCTACACATTTGAATGGATTTTGATTAGCTCCCAAAACACAAGGTTGTTTTTTGTTGCTTTAATTTATTCTCCTCGTTTCCCATGTAGGCTACCATAGGCGGTCTCTGAGTGGTAAGCGAAAACAAAGAAATATTATAATCCTGTTGTAAATGGTCGGCGACTCAACCCGAAGTATTGGAATTGCCAGTATTCACAATATAGTATTATCCCGTGGTAAATGAAACTAGACAAGTAAAATCTTGACTAATATTGGTAGCAACATTACCATTTAGATTGAGGTTGCTAAAATAAAAAATAGATAAATTAAGGATTCTGTTTGAGGCAGATTAACAATTTAAAACACAACAGATTTCATGTATCTTGTGCAGTTGCCTTCATAAGCCAACTCACTGATAGTTGGCAGTCTGCAGACTTAATCCATCCTTTACGCTACTCCAACTAGTACAATCTTATACAACCATAGTTGCATGTAAGATTGAAATTCTGGTGATTACCGGAATTGATGGGCAGTGTATTTGAAAGAGTAGGGTTTGCTGACAAAAACTTCCACAGTACTATCCTAGACTAGACCAGAGCCTGCCATGCTAGGCACAAAGCCAACCATATTGCTGCATCTTTTTTTTTTATCTCATGACAACCCTCGAAACGTTGGTGGATCACATCCAATGAGCTTCCAAGCTTTGACGTTGATACCAATGCTCAAACTCTCGCTAGTTCTAAGATTTGTAGGTGAAGATCTCATGTTTATGCACTACATCACCATTCTAATCGCAGTGGTGACATCAAACTAATGTTGTGGAAAACGAGCTTGGTTTGATTTAGTTGTGATCCATTTCCTTTTTTTTTTCATTGTTAAATCATCTTGCTTATTATTTTACTCATATTTGTAGATATGACCATGTGGCCTAGGGTGATGCCACTCCTGGGGTCGACCATGACATAGCTATCTTTCATCTCTGTAATGTGGATTAATCCTACCACTGAAACTTGACAGATGGTGTGGAAAAACTCCCAAGTCTAAGATCTTCTGGAGTAAACAATTTTGTTTCATTTTTGTTTTATATTATTGTTGAGGGGACAATCCACCCATTGCGTAGCTCTAGATTTTTTAAAATGATTATAGATATAAAAACATATTTCCTTTCTGTATTTATTGATTTTCTTTAACATACGAGCATCTGAATTTGAAAGGTTAGTTTTCTCTCTACTGTAACTAGATGTGATAACACTTCCTTTTATTTCCTTGTATGAATAAGGTAAAACTCCAAGTATAGAATCTATGTAAATGAATGGCTAAACACCACTTAATTGTTTTACATTCAAGGAAGCCCTATAAAAATTCAAATTCCTAAACCATACTAACAAATGTAGTGTATTTCCTTTTGACCAAGAGAAAGAAAATTTAAACATACATCGTTTTTAAGACCATCCATAGATTGTGTACAACTTATAGTCCTTATGTTTCATAGAATGTAATAATGTGTAACAAAATAACA
>VDFB02025964.1:0-20663 GCA_007258455.2 Sequoia sempervirens
TTTATTTTTTTCATTCATTCTCATTCCACACTCAACAAAAAACATCTCCAAGGCATTGTGCACTCATTTGCAGCAATTTTACATCCAAAAGACAAGATTTGAAGGGCATTTACATCGAATTTAGAAGGCAAATTGGATTTCCAGGTAGGGTTTCTCATTTTTTTTATTCTTTCTTTTTTTAAAAAAAATTATTCATTCTTGTTGGTTCTATGTTTAAAAATCATCTAAATGTAGTGTGAAAATGATTTAAATGCATTTAGATTCATCAAAACAAGATTTAGATTCATGAAAACAAGATTTTTTTATGAATTTTTCTAATTTTTTTACATATTTTGCTGATTTTTTCATTTTTATTAAATTTTCTTAAAACCCTAGTTATTTTTTTGTTTTGAATCCTCTTTTTTGTTGAATAACATGCTTACAATTTTTTAGATTAGCTTAATTTTTTACTAGTTTGAAGTAATTTTCAGATTTTTACATTTTTTCACATTTTTTAGAAACCCTAGTTATTATTTTTTTTTTTAAATCCAATTTTTTTGTTATGAAAATGTTTAGAATCTAGTGATAGATTTTTAGTAATTTAAACTTAAAGTAATCTCTTTTGATTTAATCTAATTTAGCTTGTTTTTAAATTTTCTATCAAAAACTAACAAGTTGTGCTTTGACTTTCACTTTGTGTAGGTTAATAATTAATTGATAATGGCCTTTGAACCCGCTTCTGCCTCAGGCTCTGTCCCATCCATGCCTGCAGGATTTGTAGGCAAACATCCTCCAGGAGCTAGAGATCCTGCCTGGAAGTATGCTTATCTAGGACCCATACCTGGCACAGTATATTGCATTCCATGTAAAAAAGTATATCGTGGAGGCATCAATCGCCTCAAGTACCACCTTGCAGGCATCCCTCAACGTGATGCTAAGGAATGTCCTCAAACCACAGAAGAAATAAAAAGACATATGAATGCCATACTTTCAGCTGCAGAAGAAAAAAAAGTGCAAAGAGAGAAGGCAAGAGCAGCAATGCAAGCAGCCATTGCCTCTTCTCAAGGTGCTCCAATTGAGTCGGATGATGATTATGATGTTACTCAGGAGATAGTGGGTTTTCTTCATGGCCCACGTGTGCAAAGTTCAAGGCAATCTGTTAACGCCTCGACCTCCATCCCTTCATCTTCCTCTAGTAGAGCACCAGGGGTAGGGGCAACTGCAGGACCTACACGGTTGGATAGTTATTTTGTGCCTAGAAACACACCTGGTGCACAACCTTCCTTAGAGGCGACTGGATGGAATAGGGAGGTGCATGAGCAAGCAGACATTGCTTATGCAGATTTTTGGTATTTTAACAATATCCCTTTCAATGTGGCGAGTTCTCCTTACTGGCAGAATTTGGTCACCGCATTGACAGTTGCAGGAAAAGGCTACAAGGCGCCTTCTCGCATGGACTTGAGTGGGAGGTTAGTTTATGTTCTTTAATTTATGTTTTTTAAGTTTAATTTATAATTTTATGATGAATTTAAGCTATTTTTTTTTGTTTACAAATTAAAATTGTGTACTTAATTTCACTTTGTACTTGTAGGTTGCTTGCTAATGCAACTGAAAGGGCAAGGGCAGCAGTAGAGGAGCAAAAAGAAAAATGGCAAAAATATGGCTGCTCTATTCTTTCTGATGGGTGGACGGATGGAAAAAACCGTACCATCATTAATTTCTTGGTTGCATGCAAAGAAGAGGTGGTGTTCTTAAAATCAATTGATGCCTCCCACATTGTAAAAAGTGCAGAAAATTTGGCTAAGATGTTGGAGGAAGTTTGCATGGAGGTGGGGATTGCAAATGTTGTGCAAATCATAACTGATAATGCAGCAGCATATGTGGCAGCAGGAAGACTCCTCCAAGATAGACACCCCTCAATTTTTTGGACACCATGTGCAGCCCATGTCCTTGACCTTCTTTTGGAGGACATAGGAAAACTAGATTGGGTCACACCAGTAGTAGAGGACGCGAGGAGGATCACTAAATATATCTACAATCACCCTTGGGTTCTTCGCTTGATGAGGGAGCACACCCATGGGAAAGAATTGGTGAGGCCAGGTGTCACAAGGTTTGCAACGATTTTCTTAACGTTGCAAAGCATTCTTAGTTCTTTGACTTCTTTAAAACAAATGTTTGTGAGTCAACCATGGATGGACTCAACCTATTTGAAGAAGCCTGAAGGAGATAAGGTGTCAAAAATTGTGTTTGATACCCAATTTGCACAAAGGGCAGCAGAGATTGTGAAGGTAACTTCAATTTCAAAACTTTGAATTTGAATTCAAATTGAATAAAATTTTTAATGTCTTTCATTGTAAATTTGAAACTCTAATCTTTTTGCATTTTTATATTGTAATTTGTAGGTGTCAGAGCCCTTGGTTAGAGTGCTTCACTTGGTGGATGGGGATAAAATCCCAATGGGATATCTTTATGAGGCCATGGATAGGGCCAAGGAGGCTATAAGAAATTATTATAAAGGGGACAACCTCAAATTTGATCCCATTTGGGAGATTATTGACAGGAGGTGGAACCATCAACTCCACCAACCCCTCCATGCAGCAAGGTACTTCTTGAACCCTCGTTTCTTCCATTCAAGCACCTACTCAGATCCTACTGGAGAGGTTATGGAGGGCCTCATGAAGTGCATTCAAAGGATGTCACCTAACCTTGACGCGGGAGACCTCATTGTTAATGAAATCCAAAGTTATAGAGAAAAAAAGGGTGCACTCTTCTCTTTAGAGCTAGCAAAGAGAGCAATACACAATCAGCCACCAGGTATAAAATTTGAAATTTACAAGTTACAAATATTGATAATTTGATAAAATATGTTTTCAACTTTTGAGTTTTGACTTTCCTTTCTAAGTTTCTAAGTTCTCTTGTAACTCTTAATTTGTTTTTTGTAGATGTTTGGTGGTCAAATTGGGGTGGAAATACCCCACATCTCCAACAATTTTCCCTCCGTGTCTTATCACAGCCTTGTAGTTCGTCCAATTGTGAGCGTAATTGGAGTTTGTTTGAGGCCATCCATACAAAGAAAAGGAACAAAGTAGCTCAAAAACGCTTGAATGACCTTGTATATGTGCAATATAATCTTCGGTTGCGCACAAAACAGGTTAAGGAAATATCAGATGATCCAATTGATTTGGATGAGATAGATCCATACAATGATTGGACAGGGCAAGATGATTGACTTTCATTGTTTTCCGAGGATGAGATCTATGACTTTGAGGTACAGGCAATGGAGGGGGGTGGATTTGCATTCTCATTGGATGACATTGAGGATGACCCTGAGGAGGAGTCATTGGCAGTGCCAGAGCCACCAGCAGTAGCCTCTACACCCAGGATGGAGGTTGAGTAGCCACAGCAGATGCCTACGACTACACCCTCTCCCGTAGTGAGAAGTACTAGACATGGGAAGAGGAAGATGTGAATTTGTAAAAGCTGAAATATATTAATGTTGTATTTACTTTCAGTTTTACAAAAACTATTTGCTATTTTCATTTTGTTTCAGACTATCAGTATCAATGTATTGAGCATTCCACATGGGGATGCGATTTTGTATCTAATTTTCTTTCAAATCAATCAAATATAACTAGACTCAACTTGTTTCTTCTATGTACTCATTTTATTGACTCATTGGATGCATCTTATCTTTGAATTTTGCAAAAAATGTTTTTTAATGAAGTTTAAGCAATTTTTAGTTCTTTGAGTTTTTGCGTTTTCTAAACTTTGCCGAGTTTTTGTACCGTATTTTCCAGGCTTGGCAAGTTTTTCAACTATGCATGCAAGTACA
The DNA here is from genome assembly GCA_007258455.2 of Sequoia sempervirens. Classification (NCBI taxonomy): domain Eukaryota; kingdom Viridiplantae; phylum Streptophyta; class Pinopsida; order Cupressales; family Cupressaceae; genus Sequoia; species Sequoia sempervirens. Next base: position 3,812 of record VDFB02025964.1, read on the forward strand.
TATGACAAAGCACGCGCCCTGAATTACTGAATTATTGTGCTTATCAAATAAGGACTCGACATGTAACAAGAATTGAACAGTATACTGCTTGCAGTGAATGTAATGTAAATAATAAAGGTTGAATCTTAGACCATAATAAACAACAAATAAATTACAGCAGAAGGAAAAATAACAGTTGCTTTCGAGTGATCCAAGACAATGAAAACAAGTTCAGATTTCAAAATACTGTTTTATTCAAACAAGGAGTCACATACTTTACTGATAACTGCCAATAAGATGAGTACAAATTACGGAAGATGCATTAATGTCCTCCGCGCCCAGGTCAGATCAGTGGAGACTCTAATAGCTCGATATTAGGCACTCTTGTCGTGGCGCCCCTTCAAACACTGTTATGCTGCCTTGCTCATCTCAGAGATCCGTGCGGCTAGGAGAGGACTAATCACTACAACCTCCAATCATATGGCACAACTCTTCAGTTGTGAAATCATAGACTGCGCCTGGAAATACTCCTCGCGTGAGGGATGTTAGGAGGCTAGCACGACCCGACAGGCTCTGCCACTATATCATTAGCAATCCACGCCTCTACCCGTGTGTCTCATGCGATAGATCCTGACAAGGAAGAAAGGACTTGCAAGCATTCTGAAATTGCAGCGAATGGAAATCACGACAACGGGTAGGGTTGCGTCATGCGAAGTTATGGACCTGGGGTTTTGTCGCCGGTAGAAACAGGCCGGGCTTAACCGGCACACTCTAAGGGTACACTCCTTAGGCGGCCGGGCCCACAGCATCTTTACATCCGTGACTTTCCCGTTTTCGTTTCACTTTTACCAAAGCCGGTTCCGTTTCCGTGAATATTATACAAAGTATAAACGGTGTCTCAAAATGTATTTACCACTTTCACTTATAAAACACCGATAAGAATATTAATCTTTGGTTATATTTAAAATAGGCTTCACATTTTTATCCCTAGTGACCATATGTTATAAGAGTATTATTTTTAGTTTTTGACATTAAAGATTTTTAATAATTATTAAAAAATAAATTATTAATAATTAATATTATTAAAAATAATTTTAATTTTTTAATTTTAATTTTTAAATAAATTTATTAATAATTAATATTGTTAAAAATAATTTATTTATTTATTTATTTAATTTTTAAATAAATTTAATTATAAATTATTCATAATTGATATTTAATGAGATTTTGTAGTAGTATTTTGTTTTGTTTTTGATGTTTGTTGTGGCAATTATTCATAATTGATGTTTAATAAGATTTATTTTAAAGATTTTTAGATGATAATAATAATAGATAATCAACAACCAATAATAAAAAAAAAATTACTAATAATAGTAAAATTATTAATAAATTATTAATTATAAATAACAATTCTAATTAAAATTATTAAAATAATCAATAGTAAATTATTTATTATTAATTATTTAAAATTTAGAAAATTAATTACACATAATAATAATAACATTAATAATGAATTATAGTTAAAATCAATTTTAAATACCAATTTTAATTAAAATTATTAAAAATAATCAATAATAAATCATTGGACTAGTTCTACATGTTACAACCTAGATTGATAAACTATGTTTTTAATCTTTTACATGCCTTTAATTGAAATTTATAATTCAACATAGAACCCAATGTGTCTAGATTATACAACTCATACATTGCAAACAAGATCATATTGAAACTATTCAAGACTACACTTCTCAATTCTTATCCTTAATTGTGCCATGGAATCTCATCATCTAAATTATATACTCCAACTTATCTTTTTAAAATAGCTATTACCCCATATCCAAGAGAAACTACTTTTAAATTGTTTCACTTTTCTTTCTAACCTAATTAGGGAGCAATTAAAGTTGATCAAAAACTCATATGACTTGGGGGAACCTTCTCTTCTCCTCATCCTATTGATAACATCCATGATTATTGTTTGTATGATTCTTCCTTTATCCTAATTGATAAACCAAAGTAAATACATTATACATTAGAGTGATCCCACAATACCGGTTTACAATTTTTTGCCAAACTAGACATTAAACTGATTTTTTCTAACTAAATCTTCACTTTTGGGCACCTATAGCGGCTAAACTATGATGAATTTGAAAATGATGCAAACTAGTGATTTGTGACATTTTGTCTATAGATTCTAAATATATTTTTTTCAAAAAATTTGGAATCATATTTCACTTCTTTTTCCATCTCCTTCAAAAACTAGTTTTTTCAGTAAAGACCATTTTAAGGAGTGATGCTCACCATATACAATATAATTTTTTTTCCATAAAGGATAAAATTCTATTTTTTCAAATTTAAGATTTGTAACACTATGATTTTTAGTGCTTTCATTTGGACTTTATAGTGTTTTGTGGATATGTTTTTCCGCCAATCGGTTTCAAGTCAACCAATTACAATTTGGACATGGGCGAGAATTGTACAACATAACTATTTTGTATGTGTATCCCAGTGTCTTTTTTTTTTGTTGGATCAAGACTTCAATATCTGGTGCACTCATATTTTTCAATTTTTTTTTTGATAGTCTACTATTTTTCCACATGTGCATAATCTTCTATTTTTCCACATGTACAGAACAAAGAGCTTGATTTTTGGTTAAAAACCTACATTCACAAGAAATAAAAAATAAATATAATAATAAAATTAAATTTATTTAAAATTTTACGTTTTTGGGAAGCTTATAATAAGGAATACATACTACAAAAAAAAAAAATTTAATTGAATTCATTCGATCCCCCAAAAAGGCAAATCAAAAGTGGTTTTTTATCAACATTTTGATAGGTGTAAAGGAGACTCTGTTATAGGTATGGTTTAAAACTAGTGGGGTTTTATCCAAGGGGGTTTGATCTAAGGTGGTTTGATCAAACCCTCTTCAATTGAAATCCTTTAAATGAAACTTTTCAAGGCATAAATCATTATATTTTCTAAAAATATGTGATTTCAGCAAAAATTAGGATCTCTCAGAAATTGCAAACCAGTATTGTGGGATCACCCATTACATAATGATTTGATCTTCATTTCTCTCAATGAGATGCCTACCCTTTAACTCCTAATAACAATTATATGAAAAATTATGATATATGTGTTCCACCTCCTATTATCCACTATGCTTCTATAATTAGTTTATTTTGTAACTATTTCATCATCTTTTCTCCTTTCCATTTTTATGCACCCCTATTCTTCACTTGAATGACTTCATGGATGCCTCATTTTTTATGATGATTTAATGGTTGTTGATCCTCTACCTAATTGATCTTTTTTTTACTCAATTTTTGTTTCCTTTTCACTCTTCTTCTCTCTAGCACAACTTGGGCCATGATATAGAGCAATAGATCTCATCAATGGTGTTACTATTTTATGCACCAAGATGACCAATATTTTACCTACACTCTTATTCCCACATAAACCTATCTAGTCACACATTCATCAAATGTCATCTTCACTATTCCTAGTAGCTAGATATTCCTCATTCTTTTCATATCTTATTGATCATCCTCTCCCCTTATGGGGACATGACCCTGGTCTTCCCCTTGCCTCTAACCACTCATAGTCTCCTTTTCTTCTTAATAACTATCTTCTTCACTCCTCACCATCATTTTTACCACTCTTTATTAGGGCATATCTTATCTCACTCCCCCTAGTGACCCTCTCTCTTATTTATACATCTTAGGGCATTATCTCATTGTAGTAATCTAGATCTTTCAATCTCTCTCCTTCTCATATTATTTCATCAAAATCCTTAACATTATCCTTTCTCCATCTTCTTGTTGGTCTTGTTTTTAAACTTGCCAACTTTAAACTTTTTGCATTTGAATTCTTTTTTCGAGTAGATCCTAGTAAAACACGCCCCAATTATCCTCAAGTTTCAAGTCTCTCATCATTTTGAAGAAGAACCTCCATTATTTTAACTAGAACCCTTAGAAGCAATGATGTAGCTCAAACAATTTTATGAAAATAATTAAATCTCAAAATCTGTGAGAGATGGTGCAAAATATTTTTACAAGGATGTTCAAGTGATAATATTTCTCCTAATGTGGCAAGATTTTGGATCAAAATTCCTTTAGTTGGTGAGATATTAAGAGTTCAAATTTTCACTGAATAGTTTGTGAAAACAATCAAATCATGAGTTCTATAAAATTTGAAGCTAAATGGTTTCGTAAGAGGATTTGTGATATTGTTATACACAATGTGGCAATATTTCACAAGAAAATATTGATCTAGGTGAAAATTTTCACAATCAAATCATGATTTCTATAAAATTTGAAGCTAAATGGTTTGGTAAGAGGATTTGTGATATTTTTATACACAATGTGGCAATATTTCACAAGAAAATATTGATCTAGGTGAAAATTATGCATTAAAATTCATTTGTCAAGTTGGTAGATTTCTCAAAAAAGATTTATAAGGTTTTGCTAAAGTGAATTTGAGCACTTTCTAAATCCATTGACAAGTTCACAAGTCCGATAATTCATCAAAATTCTAAAAGTTGTATTGTTTGTCAATGGATTTTAAAGGTGTATCAAATTTTTGATATTCAAAATCAAATTTATTGAAATTTGAAAAAATATATTGATATTTGAAAAAATATATTGATATTTCTTGAACATTTCAAAAATAAATTAAAACTTATCAAATTTTAAATATTCAAAATCTCATTTTTAATATTTTTGTAGTTTGGTGTGTGTTCCTTCCTCTCCTAATCTTGTCTGATTATTTTGAAGCGACCAAGGTTTGTAACTAAACTATAGTTCATTTCATGTGCATGTAATTCTGAGCTTCATTGAGCAAACTAAAAAATATTAATCTACTCTAGTTAAAACACAAACAACACCCAAATTTAGTATAAGATTTAACCAATCATAATGAAAACATAATATAAAGATGATTTTTCTCAAATTTTGTGGTTGTAGAATCCCTTTTGAAATCTATGCAAAATATGGGAGGATAGACAAATCTTGTGAACTATTGGGACAAAATGTCTCAAAGAATTGTTTTTATTTTTATTTTTATTTTTTAGGTCGGCAGAATCGCAGCACTCCACTCTATAACCCAAGCAAAGGCGTACCGTAAACTTTTTATCGTGACTCCACATTCCATTACCTGTGATCTGGGACTAGGAACTGCGATTCAGCGAGTCAAAGAATCCAATTACGAAATAACCGAAGCAGGGGCCCCCCTACCAAAAATTTGGACCATTTCATTTATGCGTAATATCCCTATGCTAGCCATGCTATCTTCTTGTATCGTCTACACTTTACTTCCGGATGTCTCCTAAGAGACAAATTTCAAAGAATTGTAATCTCATGGAGTACACTCTAATTAGAAATGTTGCATCACTACCCTCATAGCAATCTCTCAATTTGTTTGTGTCTATTGTGTTACTCAATTTGAAACTCAATTGTGGTACTTTAATTTCATTGTCAAATTGTCATTTGTGTGTCAAGTTTGTCAAAATTCATAATGATCAATTTTTAATAAAATCATAGATCATGTTGTCAAAATCTAGAATGTCAAATTATAAATTGTTTTAATGAATTTTAATTTTAAATAATTAATAACCAAAAATTTATTATTGATTACTTTTAATAATGTTAATTAAAAATGTTATTTAAAATTGTTTTTTAACTATAATTTATTATTAATTTTTTTATTATTATGTGTAATTTTTTTTTAATTTTAAATAATTAATAATCAATAATTTACTATTTGATTATTTTAAAAATGTTAATTAGATTTGTTATTTATAACTGATTATTTTAATAATTTTAATTAGAATTGTTATTTATAATTGATTTATAATTATTAATTAATTTTTTTAATTTTTAATTATTATTGATTATTGATTATCTATTATTATTATCATCTAAAAATCTTTAAAATAAATCTTATTAAACATCAATTACAAATAATTTATTATTAATAGATTTATTTCAAAAATTAAAATAAAAAATACTTAATATTAAAATCTTATTAAATATCAATTATGAATAATTTATAATTAATAAATTTATTTAAAAACTAAAATTAAAAAATATTTAATTATTTTTAACAATATTAATTACTAATAAATTTATTTAAAAAATTAAAATTAAAAATATATAATTATTTATAATAATATTAATTATTAATAATTTATTAATAATAATTATTAAAAATCTAAAATATCAAAAATTAAAAATAATACTCTAAATATAACGAAGGATTAATATTCTTATCGTTGTTTTATAAGTGACAGGGCTAAGACATTTTGATCTACCGTTTATACTCTTATAACATATGGTCACTAGGGATAAAAATGTGAAGCCTATTTTGAATATAACCAAAGATTAATATTTTAAAAGTGAAACGAAAACGAGAAAGTCACGGATGTAAAGAAGGTGGGCCCGGCCACCTAAGGAGTGTGTACCCTTAGAGTGTAATAGAAAACACCAACTAAGAGTCTAATTCGTGATACCAAAGTGAGCTTTACAAAAACTCAGTATTACTAATAAGCAAGGTCGACCCAAAGGAGTCGGCCCAAATGAGACCAAAATAGTTTATTTAATTATTATTTAATACTATTTTAAATAAATATTATTATTATTATTTTAATATTATTTTTAACTAGCAATCACACTTTGGGGTGCAATGGGTACGCCGAAGATGTGTGGGAGGTGAATTAGGTAAATTTGTGGTAATGTTTTGGTTATATTTGTGTAGTAACTGAAGTAAGTTGGTAAAACTTTGAAGAATAAATATGACAATATGAAACAAATTAAATCAAATGTAAATATAAATACTAATAACCTAAAGAATTCAAATTTTTTTAATCCCTAAATAATTAAGTGAATATAAATTTTAATCTTTTATCTTTTATAATTACTTATTTAATAATAGAAATTCAATCTACAATAATAATATTTTCAATAAACATACCTTTTATATTTAATATTAAAAATTCAATTTACAACAATAATTAACTCTGAATGGATTAAATTAAAATTTACAAATTTTTGCCGAATATTATTTATCTTCATCTTTTACCTAAAACCTTTCAAAGCCCTATAAATTGGTCAAATAAAATATCATCCTTGGACGAGAAAGACAAATAGAAAGATAATTTCAACTTGACCAACTTCAAAGAATAATTTATTTATGAAACCAACAATATTTTAAATTTTCATAAAGTTGAATTCAGAATTATTTAATTACAATAAAGCATAACATAATTTAGTATACTATTTTTTATAAATACAACCTATATGAAATAATTAAGAAAAAATATTATGTAAAATAATTATTAAACATAATTTAATTAATTTTTTTTTTTTGTCATATACTACTATTTAAATTAATATTTTTTAAAAAATTAAAAGACAAGCCTCCCTCCTCATCAAGTAAAAAGTAAAAGTAAGAATTATCGAATTATTCTGACTTCTATAAAATATCAATGTCGGGGCATTAAAAGGTGGCACTGACATTAAATAAAAATACGGTCCAATGGTTGTAAAAGCAAAAAAAAAAAAACGGCCGCAAAGTATAGTGTACAGACTACATATTCAAACATGGAATACGAGAAGGATTAAAAAATTGACGGAAAACATTGAATGGGTGAGATTGATTTAACTGTATTGTAATGTTTCTACTCACTTATTACTCTGTTGGTAATAAAAAAGAGGTCGGCCATTTTCAAAAATGATACGCCTTCGGCGTAAATATTTATTAAATACAAATGGAGTGTTTAAAAACATTGTTTTCCTTCAAATTTGAAATAAGTCTCAATAAGGGACGAGGACATGACCCTCACTATTAGGCTGGTCTTTTGGTGTAGTAATTGGGGTTTGCGTCCCACCAGTTTGGGAGGTGAAGGCATAGAAGCCATGAGCACAATGGACATGTGGTTGTGGAGCCCCGCGACAAGTTAGGACATCTGATTATAGATACACTTGCCAACATGGCGGGTTAGGACATTTGTTGGGGTTTAGCCCTTCACACATAGGACATTACAAAGTAGTTAATGGAAACTCTAAAGTTGGATGCTCTATTGCTACTTTGTTTTAAGAGTAATTGAGAAGGAAGTCCCATGGAAACCCATTTTTTTGAAACCTTTGTACTCTTTCTTTTATTAAATTTTTATTCCTATGTTCCTCAAGACCATATGCACGCCAATGGTTACAACACAACTATAATATTAATATTAAGTATTGCATAAATTGAATATATATATATATAAGGGTCTTAGATTGTGTGCTCATTATAATTAACACTTTGCTTAATTCTATGTCTCTTGTGGATGGATTTAGTCTCCTTGCTATCCAACAAACTTTCACCAATTATGAAGACATTAAGTCTATGAAGAGGGATTCTTTCACTAACATCAACTATCTCATACGTCAGTCACTCTATATCTTCAAAAGAGAAATGAATCTTTTCATCTTACATCTTTTCATTAAATATATATAGAATTTATCCTCATGTTTAGAATTAGATTGACTTCAAATTTAATGTCTGAGTAAATTTACAATATTTTATATTGTTCGTAAACGAGTTTTCATTTATTTTTTCAACAAATGTAATTTTACATTGTTATCTGATTGGTTGTTGTGATAGAACAACATATTACTGAAAGAGTTATCATAACTAAAAACAATGAGAAGATTATTAACCCTCTAGTCTATGTAAAAGAATAGGAAAAAATTGTCCTCATAACGATATTATCTTGAAAGCTTTTTCCCTCCCCAAATTGGCTTTAATTTTCATGACATCCCATGTTAAAGTGAATTGTAGCTTTTGGATACTCATATAAGGGGGTGTGATTTTGTCGGATTTTTTTATTTATTTCAAAGATTTGGTTAATGACAGATTTATTGTATCACTAATGCCTCAACCAGTGACCAATGATATGAAGGCAAATATATCAACCCATTGAACCACTGTCATCAGCATGCTTTTTGTCTTCTTTTTATATGATTAGTGTTGTGCTATAATTTTAAATTTAATAAAAATAGCTCAAACCAGCACTTATAAACAAATCAAACCAGTGAATTTGAAGATTGATTCATGGGACTGAGAAAGATACACTTTATAGTTATCCCAGTGTGATATTATTGAACTATATAAACAAAATAGTAAATACACAATGATTTGTTTTATGATGAGCAATTACAAATATTAAAGGAACCACCATTTTCAATGGGTCCTAAGCAGCAGTCATAAGAAATACTGTTGATATAGGAGCCCTTGCAACTGTAGAGATCTTGAACACTAGAGACCATATCTCTGCAAAAGAAATAAAACCTCAATCTAATATGGATAGTTTATTACAATTCTATGCTGCCTTAAAACAGCTGATTGCAGAAACTATTCCTTGCTACACCAGCGTTAGCATGTTTGGGCTTTAGGTGACCATATTGGGTCTTTGAGCATCAACTCCTGGAAATCAGACTAGTCATACTATATGTAACTTTATTTACAATTATATGATACAAAACTTGCTTGGATCTTATGCAACTGTTGAAGCTGGATACTAAGTAAATGCACAAGGCGAGACAGAGGATCCAACACCCATGTGACCTACTGCTGTCATACGAGTGTTCCATCTCAGGGCCTCTGCAACTATTGGATTGTGTGACAGGGGAGACTTTCTGTAATTAGACACCTTCATGTGAGATCCAATTCTTCTGCCTCCAGGGCTGTCATTGCCTGTGATTTAAGAAAAAATAAACAGGGGATATGAATACCCAAACAGCTCTGTAGTGAAATAAAATTAATAATGCCAACAGGGTATTCACTGAATCACTGGTGAGTTTGGTGGAGGTAGCAAAGCTTTCAGAGGGAAAATTTGGGCAATCCTTATATAAGATACAGAAAGCTTTTGGATTAAACTGTGTATGAGTTTTAATTGACGTTTTGGATCACTTTTTCCTCTTTCTAATGATGGATCACTGAGTGTGATCCAAAATGTCGATTGAAACTCATTCACAGTTTAATCCAAAAGCTTTCTGTAGCTCATCTTCATGGACTCTGGAAAATTCATATCATATAAGGAATGGGTCAAATCAAAACACCAAACATGGGAACAAAAAAGATGAGACAGGGTGTATGTCACAGGTCACATTGGCAGCATAGCTACTCCTCAAACCTGTCATCTAAGCAGAAAAACCTATACATGCAGTGCACAAGCAGCTTTCTAAAAAAATACCCAAATAAACATGATAAAGATAGGTTTCTTACCATATAAGTACTCAGATCCACAAGAACCAGATGGAGAGCTGGAAGTAGCCCTCCTGGGATTTGGGATTTGCTGGTCAGTGCATCTCTGTGTAACCTGTCTAGATGACTGCTGTGATACGGCTGCACTTTGACCAGAGATCTGCACAATACAAATTTTAATAATCTCTCACTAGGGAAGCTCAGTAAAATCTCTGTATATACCCAAAAAAGAAAAGAAAAAGGGGATAGATTGATTTCAAAAGATCAAATATGTATTTACTGACCCTGAATCTGAGAGGCCTGTTATGTAGGCAAACAAAGCCTGAAAACAAGTTGATGGCATACTGAGCATCTGAATTTGATGGGTACTCTGCAAAAGCATAACCCCTGTGTTTTTTGCTTTCTTTATCTCTTGGAATGTGCAGATCTACCAACGGCCCTGCCTGAACCATTATTTCATACACTACTTTCTCGTCCACTCTTTCATCCAAGTTCCCTATAACCCAATAAAACACCCAAACATTAAGGACATGGACAGGTACAGCAAATATCAATGCTCAATGAAAAATAAGAAGAATGTTTTCTTCTGTAATTACCAATGTAGACCGTAGCCTCTGGATTCCCTGCCATTATTCCTGCTTTTACAATGTTAGTATCCACAAACAAAAATGCTGAGCCTGAGCCAAATACCAGATCTTCCTGATTATAGAGTTCAGAAAAGAGGATGAGCATAAATTGCTATAAATAGAATTGCAACGGATAGATTTTCAAAATTGTTCTTACTAACAACCAAATGTCGGTCCATTTGCAATCTGCAGGGGACCCATATCAATCCCTTTTTTCAAGAATTCAATTTATTTTAATTAGTTAAAGATAATATTATAAAATACTTGTTAATTTGAATCCTTACTAAATTAGCCGCTGTAAACTAAGAAGAGTATACAAAGCCTCTCCACACTTTGATTAATTAATTAATGTAATTAAGTAATATACAATTAATTACTTTGTGTAATTAGAATTTAGGGTAAATATTTCAAATATTAAATTTTAATTAAGGAAATTAAATGTAGGAGATTTAAATATTTAATTGTGAAAATTATGATAAAGAATTTAGTTTGATGTGGTACAAAGTTTTCTCGTTTTATAAGGAAAAATAGATAAATTGGATAAACTTCTTGTCAAATTTTGTGTAGATTTGTAATTCACTACAAGTCAATTTCAAAACTCTAGATCAATTTAGCATTGCACAAATGTGGTCCTTGATGTAGAACCCGAATGAGGCATAGTATAGTTGCTTCTCTCCAATTCACTAAAATTGTTGCTCTTTGCTAACTATTAAGGACTAGCAATATTTAAAAATATGTCGAAGAGATCATTGTATTGCAAGGGCCAAGTTCTCCTAGGTTGACCCCTTAATTAAACTAGCTCTTAAGGTGATGAGAAAGATTAGCACAATAGTCAAGCATGTAAGTGTTCTACTTATTGACTTTGATGCAAAGTTCTAGCACTTTTTAATGTTCCAAAGCATGTTGTTCCTATAAATGCTCTTTTGTACTCTATGTATTCCAAGAATTTTTTGGATTTCCTTTTAATGCTCACACCAATGTGTACTAAGTCAGTCCCCAATGGCTATGATGAAATGCTAAGAGCTGATCATTTGAATTTCAAAATTTTAATTTTTGAGTCAAATTTATGTCATGCAAGATTACTTACACACATTGTGGAAGTCACTTAGGATAAGGAATGTGTTAATACAAGGTAGATGATGAGTGTATGCAAATCTAGGCTACTAATAAGACAAATATTCATATGAGATATATATAGGATAGGGATAAGGTCAACTATAGGTCCAAGTGTGTAAGTGCTAATGGATAGGGATTAGGCAAGGAGCTAACCTAGCACAAAAGTGTGCCAAATGTCTCTATGTAATCATATCAAGATATTTATCCTGATATGAACCTAAAATTCAATGGAGATTCACATGGGTATAGTTATTTTCATTGCTATGTTTTTCCTTCACTTGGAGGTGCATGCGAATCCTAAATAAACATATATTTTGAAGTAAATGAGCACTCAAAAGCATGCATGTAAAGTAAATATTTAGTCTACATAAGAAAGAATATAAGGTCCAAGTAAAGTAATGAACCCAATTCATGATGTCTTCATGCATCTTCATCCTCACATGTGTGCTCCATGGGAACTTGCAAAATAAAGAAAAAGTGTCCAATGAGTGGTGTCCATCTCAAAAGTGAATAAGTAGAAATCATAAACATGCTCAATTATCGAAAAAAATGAAAAGGTATGTGAGTATGATTAGGAAAAAATTTCTATACAAAAAGTGTGGCACATTAGGTGTTGCCATGTCATGTGATTAAATTATGACATAGTAAGCACTACCATGTCATACATTTAATCTTTATCAAGACAAATTGACAAGTCTAATTGGTACTTATGACTGTATGGAAGCTTAACAAAGGAATGTTAGTGATAGGATATGTCATCCTTTTAATTGCTTGCATCCATCTAAAGAAAGGAATTGGAAAAGAGGGAAATATAGTACACAAAATGTCAATATAAGCTAAAAATAAAGTACATGTGTTGGCACCATTAAATGCCACTCCCATATTTTGGTGTCTTTTCTAGAGTCATGAATTGCATACCTTATATGATTTCCACTCTATATAGATTACATTTAGTTTAGTGTACACTCCCATAGCATATTTTTAAGGCCCCCCTATGTTAATTCTTTTCTTGTCTTGATTTTTATTATGCTTATGTTAGAGGATCTGTTCAATGCCTATTTGATAAATGATTTGATCATACTCAATCTTGTAATAATCATAACATTATGATAATGTCATGATTGAAAGTATTATAGAAATATGAATTATATGTTGATTAGTTAATTTTACTGTATGCTTTGACTATTGCTACATATTAAGTAGATTCACATAATGTTTTTATTGATTGTGCAAGAATGGGTAAAATATCAATGGAGTTTAATTGAAAACTTCACATGATAAATGTGATGTTGAAACTAGAAAAACTAATATCCAAATTATGTTTGATTCAATATCCCCATTGTGTAAGATTGATACTGTGTTTTTATTTATTGTAGCATGCCTCTATTAAGTCTTGCATGTGCTTATGGCTATATTGTGAAAATGATTAAAATAACTAAGTAAAAACTATAATACAAATGAAAAATAAAGGGAAACTTTTAGATTTGAAAATGGGAACCTAAACATGTTTGGATTCTTGTTTTATTATTATTGCAAAAATAAAGGGGATTCTATGTGTATGTACATTAGGAATGTTTTTAGTTCATAAAATAGATTGTTTTCAATTATGTTATACTTTTGGATTATTTGAAAAGGTAAAATAATTGTATTAGAACCAAATTAAAATTAATTTCGAGAGATAGTGAATTTAAAATTATGAATATATTTTTGGAAGTCTAACTTGAACGACAATAGAAAAGAGGGTTCCTATTTTTATGTTTCAATTATAAGAAAAAAATTCAGAATTTTATTTTATTTTATATTCTCACTATGCAACTTGGTTCTAGGTGAAAATTGGGGGTAAAGATCAAAATAGAAAGTAGGGTCCTTTCTTGAAACCCTTACATGCTTAGAATATTTAAAAGGATTGGAAATTTACTTGGCTAGCTTGGTGGATTGGAGAATTTCAAATTGCATATTTGTGCCACTTCCTGAAGGAATTTTTCTTAAGGATTAATTTGTAAATGGGTAGAAATTAATAAATTGGATTAAATGTAAATAATTGGTATTTGTCTTCTTCATATAAGAATTTGGTTCTTTGTTTAAAGTTAGGAAGCTAGAATTCCATTTCATTGAATTGGGTTTATCTTATAGAATTTAAAATTTTGGGGAAACATGAATTAGTACCTAAACTCTTGTAAAACTCTCTTAGAAATTAAATAATATATTTTTGGGTAGATTTGGAACAAAAAAGTACAATTAGAATTTGAATGGGGTGTTTTTTTTTTTAAATAAAGAATTACTCTTAAATTCTTGAAAATTTATCATTAAATTTATGTAATGTGAATTTGAAATTGTGTGTTTAAGTTTTGAAGAAATTTGAAGGTTTGTCAATGGAATAATCTAGACATTTAAGAAATTTTAAAAAATTCTAAATTATTTATCTTTGGAATTTGAAATTTTTGGATTGAAATTATTCTTGGGAAACATGACTTTTACCATATAAATGAAGTGTACTTTTTTGGGATGCAAGTTGTGTAAAAATTATACCTTTTTCCTTTTAAGGCTTTTATTTTCATGAGTTAGTTGTCTTAAAACATACATGGTGGGAATGATTAGGAGGTTATAGCTAGGAGTGGATGGATCTAAATTGAAATTCCATATCTGAAATAGGGACATATGGAATCATGATAAGACACAAGGGTTAACTATTCAATACACAATTCCTTGAATAGGTGTATTGTATAACCAATAATGAACAAAAGACTAATAAGATGATATGTCTAAAATAAGAAAAGTCACATATGAATAAGGAATTAAACTTAATAATTTGAAATGACCAAAAATATGTTTGAAATGGGATGTATTGCATTAAACAAATGTGGTCATTATAGCACTTACTATTGAGATTAAGGGTCTAGCTAGCCCTAGATTAGTTTTGGAGAACCAAGGGGACACCACTCCTATGTCCTAGACTAGCCTTATCTTTATCCTCTCATTCGATTCATGGATTCATCGTTTGAGAAGACCTTGAGTGATGTGTTCTTAATTATGGCCAACTTGTGTGTGCTTGGTGTGTGTGTGATTGTTGAACATAGAGACCATGTCTTAGTTTAGAGGTGTGGAAATCAAGGTACCACATGGTTGGGTGGTTTTGGTCACCATTGGGATGATGTTATGGATCATGGTGGCACACCATTGAGCTTGCATAGATATTATAGCTCTTCATGGATTTGTGTTATCATAATTTATGGTTATTTGAGATCTTTTGTAAAGGAATGGAAAGGTTGTAATTGTATATTCATTTAATCATTGTATTGGAGTGTGTTCCATCCATATTTGGGACATGATCACCACTTTGAAATCTTGTAATAAAATTGTTATTTGGTTTGAAATTGTATCCTTACTTGTAAAATAATTATCATTATTTGTAGGTCCTAATTGTGTGATATATAGATATAACATGTACTCTATATGGAAAGTGTGTACCTTAGAATTTTACCCTACTCTAATGTGCAAAATAATTTAAAATGCGAATGATAAAAGACTAAGGACACTTCAAGATTAGCCTAAAGAGTGATAAAACAAGAAGGAAAATGGATAAAACAAGATGCAAATGATTTCACCTTCCTTGTTGTTGTGACTCCTTGATTGGCCCTTGCTTGGGATGATTTTGTGTGCTCCTTAGATGATTTCTTAAGTGACTAAATGCAAGATCAACTTATGCAAAATGATTAGAATGGATAGCTAGATGATAGTGGATGATTGAGAGTGCAAATTGGCAGCATGTAGTTATGAAAATGGAAAGTGTTGAAAATGCCCTTGAGGAGGGGGTATTTATAGGAGAATTTGAATTCTCTAGAGAATTCAACGGTCAAGATTCATCCAACAAGGTCAAGATGAAGGGCTATGGTGGGTTGAGAACTCACAAGCCCTCACATCTTGACATGTGGATGGTGAAGTGGCTAAGAGGAGATGAGGTGTAAGTGAGGTGGCCAAAAGGTACATGAAGTGGAGGAAGGACAAGTACCTTCCAAGTACCTTGGGGAGATGGGAAGAATCTTGGGTGAATAAAAGTGAATTTTAAATTCACAATGATTGGAAGAATCTAGTGGATAAGACAAGGCTCCCAAAAGGTGGGAATTTGTCACATGTGATTTGATGTGACAAGTCAAAGGTTATAGAAGATGCATGAAAGAGGATTCTTGGAGGAATAAAAAGGAATTAAAAATTCCTTGGGGGATGGAAAGGGATTGACCAAAGTCTCTTGATTAAGATTGTGTCAGTAATTAGAGATAAATGAGGATTAGAAGCCAGCTTGCAAAGTTGGAGGATGTGACACACATCCTAATCAAGGGATTAAGGCATGTGCACATCCTAATGAAAAAATTAGGAGATAGTTAAGATTAGATGAAAATGATGACATGTAATTAAATAAATATAATATTTATTTAATTCATTTTGATAAAGGGATTAGAGAGAAATTTGGGTATTTAATTAATAAATGCCTTGAGTTCTAGCGAGAATTAAGGACTATTAGTGGAATGTAGTAATATTATGAGTGGCTTCGGATAAGGAGGATGTTTTAGATGAAAGAAATTGATAGGAATTTGGATAAAATTAATTGTCAAATTTGGATGTCTGTTGCCTTGAGATGATTATTCTGAAGCGGCATCATTTCAAAAGAATATTAAAATAAAGAACCTAGAAGAAGATGGTTAGATTGGAAAAAGATGCCCAGTCATCAAAGGGATGACTAGGAAGAATGATGGGGGTGAAGATGAAGGTTAGGGATTGAGGATGCCTCCTCGAGAGGACATGCGGTTTCAAGAGAACATGGCTGTGCTCTCAAAATGGATGAGATGATGAAATGGGAGATGAGGAAGAGGATGAAAAGGGATGGATAT
>VDFB02025965.1:0-13847 GCA_007258455.2 Sequoia sempervirens
TTTTTCCTTCCTCACTTCAATTGTAAACCACTATTGTGGCTTCACTCGATAAATACAATCCAAAGATGAAGTTGATGGAACAAAAGCTATGGTGGGGTTTCCATCAAAGAGGATTGATAACCCCTCAAATGAGCCTTCCAAATTTGCAATATGAGACTCCATAAGCAAGGGTGTAGCGCCTGATAAATAGGAATCCCAATGATTGAAATCTAGAAGGCTATGATTTACTTATTGTGCAATGAATCAATAGAAGCTCTTGAAAAAAATCTAAACTTTTATGAAGCAAAAGATGATAGAGATTTAGTCGCAATAGGAGGAGAAGGATCAACATGAGAGGTCTCTATACCATCAAGGTGTTCAAGCTCTACATCATATTCAAGCTCCTCTAATGTATCATAATTTAAAGGTATATTGTCTACATCATAAAGTGGAATGAGGTAATCTGATGCAGGATCATTTGGGAGTGGAGAGATATGTGGGTCTCCAAATATCTCCCAAATTCCAATCCAAAGTGTGTGAGGGAATTTAGTATATGAGATCTCCCAAAAAATATCAACACCAATAGTTGTACCAATCAATCCTAAGATATGATCATTTTATTATCCTAAACTAATTTCTTTCAAGGTGTATCTAGCTTAGGGATGAGTCCATAAAGATGAGGCAAAAGATTGAGCCACCTACAATGCATCGGGATTTCTTTTTTTCTAGACTCATAATTGTCCTTAATCAAAATGATTATAGAAGGATGTGTTGCATAACCCATGATTTTACAATGACACACTCCTCAAATGATAAAATTAGAGATACAAAATCTCAATACATATTAAGTAGTTAAAATGAAGTAATTTGATCAAAATAAAAGTTTTCCAAGTGCTAGGATTTCCAAGTAATCAATAAAAGCTTAAATATACAATAAACTAAAAAAATTACTTAGAAATAAATCTAGAAAAAAGTGCATAGAAAAATGTGTAGAGCTCCCCCAATACCTTTCCAATGTAAGAATTATGAAAATTGAAGATCTATGTTATGAGCTCAAAAGTAAAAAATAAAGATCCAACTTCAATCAACAATAAAATGTATCGTTAGAAAAATTTGATAATGAGATCTACACCACTAAAAAAATACTTGGAACCAAATTTTCGATGATATATCATTTTCAAGATTCTAAATCTTGATGAAAAATTATGGATCACAAAAAAATAGCTACCTTACAAGCCAAAAAGGGGCCATAATGCTTTTGGGTAGCTGGATTCAATGGTGTTTCCCCATTGGTAGTGGATCTAGGAAGTTTCACTAGTCTTTGGCTGGAAAAAGTTTCTCAGGCTACTTGGTTCACATACCTAGATGGAGGAGACGAGTTCAACAACATTTTTTGGTAGAGTGGTTTGAAGGTGACAGAATCGGGTTGTTGTGATTGTGTTTCCCATGGGGATAAGTCCCTTTGGGACTGGGTAGAAACCCCCATTAGTGATCAAGTGACCAAGTACCAAAAATGTGCCTTAGCCTAACAATATTTTAATTTAAAAATTACAAATTCATACCTTATGATGTCGTTATGAGGCAAACTGATGCATAGATTGACACAAACAAAGGGAATATTATATTTACTGACTCCTATATACTATGATTGGATGGTAGGTCAAGGTATGATAGGTATAGATTTGTACAATATGAATTTTGTATGACTATAAAAATAAATTTTCTACAAAAATTTTCAAACCCTCCTAAAATGACATAAAAATGACTCCAAACTATAGAGTGCCATATATGAGAATAAGGGTTTTTGGGTCTTCTCGACTCAAGGGTGAGGTCATTTTTCCTCAAAGTTCATGCAAAGAAATATCCTACTTGATTATCTCCCAAATTCAAGATGGGTTTACATATCTAAAGCTCTAATACCATGTAAGAGTCACCAATGGATTCAAGCTTTGAGATCACCTATAAGACCAAAGATTACCTTCAACAAGAAATTAATAGGAGAAATAATTTTTTGATTGTGGTAGAAAATAAATTATAATCTATGAGATATCTATATGAAAATGTACATATGATGCCTTGCTTATAAAGACAATATTGAGATATATGAAAAGAAAATATTGTGGCATGTGTCTTAATCCTATGCCATGAGATAATTAAAGATAAGATCACATGTGTACCTAATACTTATATAAATATTACTAAATAATTAAGTAAGCATAATATGTGAACATGCTTGAATAGGTCCTAACTAATGAATAGTTAAACAATGTGCCTTGTTCACACTTCAAATGAGAAATTGAATAAGAAATACCCCTATTAAAACCAACATAGATTAGCTAGGTAATTTTATACTAGAAAAAAATGAAATTTGGGTCCAAAAAGGGTGATTCTTAAGGTTAGTTGCTAACTATTTACAAAATATGTTAAATGAAAGTTATTCCCTAGGGTCTACCTTGAATGCCTATCATATTAGTTTGGTGAGATATTATGTCCTTTTGTATTTATGCTTTATTTTGTGTCTAATTTCATGCCTCAAGAGGAAATGCTACTTCTCTTATTACTTGGGTATGTGCAGGATCATGATGGGCCAAAAAGTGGCAATATGATGGGAGTTGGGTGCGTTTGATAATTTTCCACTAAAATTGTTGGCTTGAAAAGGGTTTCTAAAGGAGATTGTCAACTTTCCACCAATATAAATTATGCTTTACTTTGAATTTAATAAGTAATTATTATTCATTTTATATTCAAATTATGACTAAAGTCTTGATTGATAGACTAATTGAAAAATGTATATAGCTTTCAAACTTGATATCACATTTTTTGAATTCAAACTGTCACATCACATTCTATGCTTCATGTATAGTATTAGAAAAATTGAATTTCCTTGAAGTTTGACCAAGTTCAAGAATTGGTCGGAACTGCTGCCGTTTTTACCTCGGCACTAAAATTTATGTAATAAAAATTCATAATTAATTACATTTGGAAAAAATTATAAAATATGTAATACCATCACCTTCAGGGACTCTTGATTCTCTACTTATATCTAAAATATTATAAAATAATTATCATTTTATTGTGGTTCAGGGTGTTAGGCAGGACACCTACTTGATTCTATTTTTCCCTTAAATTTAAAATTTTCCTTACATTCAGAATTTCAGTACTTTCACCAAATAAGATTTTTTTTAAAACAAAAGCGTAGTAGTTTAGAAACTAAATTCAATTTTCTACAGATTCTATTCTTACATATTTTTGAAATAATATAGATAACTTATTCAAATTTTTACGTCAAGTTGCCTAACTCTAATTTTTCTGATTTTTTTACCACTTAAGGGCTTGTTTTTTCCATGATGATCCTGCACATACCCACTTTTAGGTTGAGAAAGTGACCTACCTAGTCAATTTACCTCCTATTTAACATCAATTACGATTGGATGTTGTTTCCACATTTTTAGGATCCGTGATTGTGTCTTGGTTTATTTTGTGGGATGGAACAATACTTGGGTTTCCTTGGAATTGGAAATGAGGGTGCATTTATATTTGTAGTTTATCCATTCATGAGAGATGAGGGTTATTATTCTTGTACCTTTTTCACCACATCAAGAGAAAACTTTATCTACTTGTATGGTCATTATGATGAAATTGTCATGTTTTTTGCTTGTGCAATCTTGTTCTGTGCATGTGATCATATTCTATGAGCATTTTTGTATTGTGTTACAACATATCTAGTGTGTATGTGTGTATTGTGGCATGTTTATGTCACAACTGTATCATTTTTTAAATTATTCATTTACCATTAATATCTTGGGAAAAAACTTAGGGAACTACACTTAAACTATTAATTTTGACTATTTCGATGTAACATCCTTATTCAATATCTTCTTAATCAATAATCAAGGTATGTTGAAAAATAAACATAATAAATAAATTCCCTTCCTTGACATGCATATCCATTTTCACCCATTCCATGATTTTTGGAGACTAGACATTATTTATCATCTACAAAATTAAATATAATTTGTAACAATTGAATTTGCAATGTGAATGACATACCTAATCCTAAAAATTATCTCACTTGACATTTACATTGTAAAGATGTAAAGGGAAATTAAAAAATATATTAAATGCTAGAAGAGGCAAGGCCCATGGCCTCTCTACGCCAATTTAATTTATTTATGCTCATTGGCTTCGTAAAAGAATTTGCAATATTAACCAAAGTGTCAACATTTTATATCATGACTTTTCCACCCTCAACCATCTTGTGAACAAAGTGATACTAAACACAATACACTTCATATGATAAAGGTACATTAGGTTTTTTACTAAACAAATAGTACTGTAGCCATCACATCTAATTTTGACATGTCTATATTCAAAGTTAATACTTGAGCACAATCTCTATAATCAAATCACCTCTTTATAGGCATGTGTCACATCCTTGTACTCTACTTCTATAATGGATGTTGGAAATAAGTATGGGGAAGTACAATCCAAATATTTGTACCCCAATACTTCTTATGTAGTCTGTTTATACCCCAAAGGATATACTTAATGCATATCATATCAATAATAAAAGAAACATTCATACATTTATTGTACATATATATAATCCTTATAAATTCTTTATATTATATCATAGTCTCATACAAGAGTAGGTCTTAGTCTATGTTTCATAATATGTCTCATAAAATTCATATATTCATTCTTCTATGCATCTATCTATCTCTATCTCTATCTATATCTTTTGCATATGATTTACATTGCATATATATGTATCCATTACTTTTAAGTGACATGACTCTTATTACAACTAATTACTTTTTTTTTTTTTCCCTCTGTGGACCATTTGCAATAGTCTGTGGTAGGTTCTAACCCTATCCTTGACCTACTAACATCATCCCCCTTTTAAAATAATGTCTTGTCCACAAGACATGATGCTTAATTGGGAAGGATATGCTTGTATTGCAATTTGAGCCTTGTTATTGTTGAAGCCCAATGTGCTTGTGCATGTAGAAATGTACCCATTTGTCCTTGGATGTGAGCAAGTGTGAGTTCTACCTCCCAAAGATTGATTAGAATTGAAATATTGTGTGCTACCTGCTTTGCTTCCTTCAAATGAATACTGACTATCTCTCTTAGATGTTTGATTTGTTCTTTCACCTATTTACGCTGAGTATGGAGTGGTTATAGTTGGTTGTGGAGAGAATCAACTTCATCTCTTATGGATATGGATGGGTCTTTAAGCAGGCCATACACCACGTATGTTATCTAATATTCTATCTGAAGTATCTGGGTGCAAAGACCTTTTGTTGTGTTGGGCCATTGTAGACCAAATTGATATACTACTCCGACCTCTTGGATGTTTTCTCCCAATTTTTTTTATCTATGCTTCCAATTGGGAGTGTGCAGTGGCACATTTCTTTGTTTACTTTGTTTTATTCTTACTTCATTCCTGCTTAGACACTCTTTTGCGTATGCCAGCGCGATAACCCAGCCGCCAAGCAAAGATAAATCCGCCAATGAACTATCAACATATTACATTCCTCTTGGTGAAGCGATGTGAGCTTTATGCATCCCAGGTTCAGGAATCTCCAGTTGATTCTTGGGAGAAGTGAACCTAATCAATTCTTCAGTGGTCGACTCCGGCTCGGGAACTCAACTGAACATCTTCATTTATATTTTCCTTCTCCCTCGCCATGCTTTCCCATGATATGAATTTTTGTCTTTTTTGTTCATGAGCATAGCGTGGTGCCTTGTTAAAGTTATCAATGGGTATAAATTTAATATGGTTGAGTGGGAAGGCCACCTAGCGGCATGAATTTTCCCCATAGCCACTTTTGTGTTTGTGAGTGCATACCAACTAGCGTATGTATCTTACCTTTTTGGGCCTTCTCACTGCGTAGACAACTAGTTCTGTGGCCCTAGAGTGAGTACATTTGGGCCTTCTCACCCCACAGCCAACCTAAAGTTTCGTGGCCCCAGAGTGAGTACATATTCTCTTTTTCAAACAACCAGCCTAGATCTAATCCACAACTAGTTGGATTGGCGATCTAAGCTTCATCCAATTCATCTCAACACTTGTGTGTTCTTTTGTTCTTATGGCTAGTTTGCCATGGGATCTTCATCATGAGGGCTTCATCATCCCTCTTGATCGTTGTCATTCCATCTTGCTAACATACTTGTACATTTGAACCCTCCTCTCGATGTTCATGGC
The DNA here is from genome assembly GCA_007258455.2 of Sequoia sempervirens. Taxonomy (NCBI): domain Eukaryota; kingdom Viridiplantae; phylum Streptophyta; class Pinopsida; order Cupressales; family Cupressaceae; genus Sequoia; species Sequoia sempervirens. The sequence goes on from VDFB02025965.1 coordinate 6,191, forward strand.
TACTTTAGTGTGAGTTTCAAGCAGGTTCATCCTCTCACTAAAGTGGGGGCTAAATGTGCCATATAAAAATGGCCCCTTGTCATTTTCATAGCCTTTTAGGTCTTGTTTCATGGTGTTTGTCTATTTTTATTTTATTTTATGGTGTATATGTGGGCGAATTGTTGGGTACTAAAATTCAAAAATTTCTAACAGCTATCTTGTGTGTGAAGGTGTTGTATGAAATTTCTACACTCTTTGAATATTTATTTGCGATTCCTACCCTAAAAATTACCTTTTTATCATTAAATAAGTCCCTATTTTGAAGTGTTGTAAAGGAATCTTGTAATAAAGTTCCACATTTTCTGAGCATATTTTCACCTGTATCCCTTTCTCATGCTTTATTTGGCCCCTTTATGCTCTCATATGCTTAATTAAGTGTATTTTTGAGTATTATCCCAACAAACAACATTAAATACAACATATTTCCTGACACACATTTTCAGGTACTAGGTGGGACCCATTTGCCATGGGTGGCGAATGAGTCCCCCTTGGCACCAAATTCAATTTTTTTAAATTTTCCTTTCGGGATTTTCTTCAAAAACACTTGATGTCGACTTGTGCTAAGGTATGAATGGGTAACTAAGGCACAAGTGTGTATAAATAGGTGATTTTCACCTCATTTCAACCCCCATTCATCAAGTTCATTTATTCACCTATTCATTCAAGCATTCAAGCATTTTCCAACATCTTTTCAAGCACTTTGGAGCAACCATTGACATTACTTCAGACTTGCATCATCAAGGTTTTGGTAAGTTGATAGCAATTACATGTTATTAGTTTATCTTTCTCTTGCATTTCATTGTTTCATTAAGGGTTTGATTACCAAAAGTGGGGTTTGACCAAGGAAAACCCCTATTCACTAACCCTAAACCATTTTCCCCCTAGATTGCATGTTTGTTTGCAACCTTTTGTGTGCATATTTGACAAATTTTTTTGGTGTTGAAGATTGGACTGCGATTAATGGGTGCTTCAAGATTACGTTTACAAATTAACTAGGTGCTTCAGAATCAGACGAAGTCTATTTCAAGCTTGGAGAAGGTTTTTGTTAGTTTCTGGCCAGGGTACTTTAACTACGACAACCCGACAAAGCGGTGATTCCCAGTTGGTGTTGCGGGGAGGTTGTCGTGATTTTTCAAAATTTGCAGGAGGAGTTGATTCGCCACCTGTGGAAAATGAGTCCCACCTTAGGACGTAAAACTTGAATTTTGTTAGATTTTGGATCTCGATAGACAAAAACTTGTTCCCGATAGTTTTTCACCAGGAGGAGGACTGATTCACCACCCTGGGTGAATGAGTCCCACTATGAAAAATTAGTGATTTTAGCTAGCATCCACAACATTCCAGATTCATCATAATTCACCCAGGTGCACTCTGAGTTAACTCATCTTATTATGTTCTACATATTTTCTTCATTTACTTCATTATTTGCATATCACAATGTGTTTTAAAACATAGCTTTAATTTCACTTTTGCATTCATATTCATTCATTTAGATCAGTCAATTGCATTTATTTTACTTCATTTACATTAGACAACATTGAACATAACATAATTTGAGTGACCCATTAGCATTTTTACCTCCTATCTCTCTCCTTTTAGGTGAAAAACCCTAGAAGTGCAAGAGCAGCCATTGGAGCAAAAAATATATGTTTCAACAATAAAGAGTCTTTGTTTTTGAACTCACACTCTTAACTTCTACAATTACAAGCATGTAATTAGCATGCAACCTTATTTTGAGTTTCATTATTTAGAGCCTTAATTTCTAGTTATTTTGGTTGTGGCTACAACAAATGTTGTGTTGGGATCAGGAACATGGTTGGGAAGTTTTATTTTTCGTTCTCTCATAGGACATCAAGGGAACAACTATAAGGTTGTTGCACTCAATCTTAGTCCTCTTCAGGTATGCAAATCTAACTAAAATCTCTTCATTTTTTAGTAGTTTATAAATGCTTGCATAATAGAAAATTTGATAGTATGCAAGAAACAAAATCATCTCTTGAAAGAAAAAGGCCTATAGTAAGTTGTTGAAGTAGGGTAAACCATGTGGGTGCCTTCAAAATATGATCTTGTTGAAATTTATAGTTGTCATTCCATTCATTTAGGTAATTTTTTTTCAATTTTTGTAGATCATTATGTAATATTTTAGTTTGTGTTTTGTTTGGTGGCATATTTTTTTTCTCATATCTGCATAAGTAGCTACTATGAATTAGATATTATTTTACATTTTCACATGATGTAATGCTCAACATGAATGTCATATCTGATTTAATAAATTTGTTACAATTGTGGAATTATTGTCTATATTTTTTACTAAATGAAAGATTCAGGATCCAGAGAGCTTAAGTGCAATATTTATTTATTTTTTAAATAGCAATTAACAGTCACAACTGCCCATATATACTATATTTGAGAGTTGCTAATGATATCTGATCAAATCCTAGGAAGAAAGGTTGTGAAATCTTCAACGACGATTGGAAGTCCCTTTTGATGGCACTCACCTAGACCATCAGGTATTTTTACTTAATGGCTTTCTATCATCTTTCTATTTCATTAGTAAATTAGCAATTTCCATCTAGGTGACACTATAATACAGTATTTTAGTTGATTTTTTCTTAAAGAATCACTATAAAAAGCTCTAAAATTTCAAAAGTTTTCATTGATATGTTTTGGGATTCATTAATTTTCTATCAAGCATTTCTTTCAATTTTTAATTATCGTGATTTTTTCCTTAATGATCTGATAAACTTGTTATGCTACAAGGACATTTAGATTTTAGTGCATGTTACTTGGTCTCTCATTGTGTGGTGAGGACTTTCATATCTTAATTATTTCACCTATTAGATCTATCTTCTTCTGATGTAGTGGGAATTTAGGTCACAACCAGGCTTTTGGTATTTCCAAGGTTTGTCTGAAAGTTGTAAACAAGTGACCTGTCAATTAGTGGATTTTTAGTTTGGATCTCGTCCACTTCAATCCACTTACCTCAAAGTTTTTGCATTGCATTTTCAAAATATCTATTTAGGTGTAGGGATAATTTCCATTGTAAAAGGAATGCAAACCAGAGATTTAAAATGTTTTCAATTTATGCTTTGGTTACTTAGTGGTTTTTGACCTTTTTTCTTCTGTCTTTGAGCATTTAAATATATCAAATATATCAAATGACTATGGCTATTACTGGTAACTTATTTCTGGTTGATTCTAGAAAATTGGTACAACATAAAACTTGACTTAGAACATTATTAGGTTGCATAGACCACCTTCTTTCTATTGATTATCAGAGTACTGCCTGTATTTCTTCTAATGCACAAACTTGCATAATCTTAGTTCGTTAAATGGATTTTAGCTAGTAAGATACCATGTAAAAGGTATCAATGTTTTTCCCTTTTCTTGTGTATGTTTCAAAAGGTTGGCACTAAGTGATGCAATGCAGGACCACAAACCTCTCAACCAAAAGTCAACTTGACAAGAGCACAACCAATTCTTGCTTGTCCTTGCAACTAGAACTCACTTTTCCTTCACAAAACTCATGTTTCACAACACCAAAACTGAGAATATGGCATAAAAATTCTTGATGAATCTTCAAAACACCTTAAAGAACATTAAAATGACTGAACCAAAGTCAATTACCAATTCAAACATTTTAGACATGAAAACTTCCAAATTAGACTGTCCCAACTGACCTAATTAGGCTTCCAAGGTTCATTCAATCTGACATACCACAATAATGATCTCTCAAGGATTCACAACTTGATTCAAAGGAATTCAAAAATCCTCAAAGAAACCCTTTTCAGATGATTCCATGGTCTTTCAAGATGCATGACAACAACATCTGCAAATTATGTCCTTAATTGGATTGTCCTCCAAACTGTCTTAACAGGACAATCTCATAATGAATGGACTCAAAATTGTAGATTCAACAAAAACTAACATTTAAGGTTTATAAATACATCTTAGCATCCATTTAAAGCATTAATACCCAATATGGGTTCATACAACACAAACAAGACTCAATAAAACATCACTGTGCATTGGTTTTACTAGTCTTTTCTCCATTTATAGACCTAGGGCTTGCTAGAAACTAACCTAAATAATATTCTCTGACTCTGTAACTTTGGGATCCTTTAAAGGACATATAAAACTTCCTTCTCACAAATTTTTAGGTGATTCCAATGGTGCAAATAGGAGAAACTTAATTTTCATTGCACACTGTTACCCTAGTTAAGGGTTTTAACCCGCCTTGGACAAAATTACTCATAACTCTTACAAAAATAAATTTGTTTTAAATGAAATCAAATGAAAATTAAAGGAGACTCATAGGGATATAATCTATAATGGAGGAGGAGTTGTTACTTGCACAAAAATGGCCGTACAGTGGTCTGAAATCCATGAAAATACTAGAATAATAGAATTTTTCATTAATAATCTTCTTCATACATCCTTCCCCAACCTTCCTCAAAATGTGTGAGGCTACAACATGAATTTATAAATACAATCTAATTCCTTAAAATAATTCTTCAACTACTTTGACTCTTCACCCTCCATCATCATGCAATTTTGTTGCATTTTTACAATTTTGAATTGACAACAATTTGTCAAATTTTTCAAATTTTACACTTTATGCCTAATAAACTTAAAATTAATAACTAGGACCTATTACATGCTGAAAGTGGCCATTTAAACATTATTACAACATTAATACATCATATTTACACCAAAAAATTGAAGTTGCCTCATAGAGTCATGACCTTGCAAGGGTGCACTTGCACCACTAAGTTCTGGAGTAAAATGCATTTAGGGTAATATGGATTTAAATTATGCTATATGATAGATTGAGCCATATATGACACTGATTCTAGTCTAACAATTTGTATGTGAGTAGTACCTTCTAGTAACTATTGATGTCAGGACCAACAATGGAACATTGCTGAATGATGAATTCTACTTAGGGCTTAGACAGAGACATGCTACAGGATAGGTTTTGTTCTTTACTAGAAAATATTTTCATCTTTACTTTTCTAATTTTTCCTATGGCCCAAGTCTACATAGTACAATTTTCTAACTATATTACGTGTTCAAGGAATATGGCGACCTTCTTCATGAGTTCATGTCTGCTGTCAAACAAGCTTATGGAGAGAAAGTCCATATCTAGGTCGGGAGGAGCCCCTACTTTTAATTGAAATGGATCTTTAACTTGAGATTCCTTTTTCAAAAATGTTTAAGAATATGGTCTAAGTTTTCATGTAGAATTTTCCCTTCTGTAACTGATAGTGAATACCTAACACAATTTTTCTGTAATAATTGCATCTTCAATTAATACCTAATCTACAATATTTAGTTGTTGGAAGAAATAATGTATGCAAAATATTTGTTAATCCATTATTTGTGATTTTTAGAGCATTAATCCATATTATGCTATTTATTGCTTTAGCTTACAAAATCTTAAGGAAATTGAAGAAACATGTGCTCTTATGACAGTTTGAAGACTTTTCTAATCACAATGCCTTTACCTTGCTGGAGAAGTACTCTTCATATCACCTTGTCTTCAATGATGATATTCAGGTATGTCCATAGTTCACTGTGTTCTAATTGTCAAAGTGCTAGAATGATTTGAATTTGTTTTCTTATCTCAAGTTTGTAAAATGATGATTATGTAAACTTTGTGTCAAGTGAATATGACTCCTGGTATGTGTCTCTGTGATAGAAACATATTTTTAAATGGGAGATGGGTTTGGATATGCCTAGAAAATGACGAAGATAGTTTTGGATCTCTCCATATATTTCTCTGGAATGCCTCTTAACTTTTAGGAGACATGTGCCCATAGGACATGCAAATAAACTTAAAAAACAGATTGGAAAATGAACAAAAAAAACCAAATTGTCTATCCATGCTTTAAAAACATCATGCTCTCCACCAAGAACCTTTGAGAGCATAAAAGGGTGCATGTTCTTCAAAAAAAAGGAAAAAAAAGGGTTTTAGGGAGTAGAGGAATATGAGGAGGATCAAGATATTTAAGCTACTTTATAAAAGTGAGAAATTGTTAGAAAAATTAGGGTGGTGGAGGGTAGGATAGAGCCATTTGAAAAGAAGGATGGGGAAGTACAATCCAAAGATTTGTACCCCAATACTTCTTATGTAGTCTATTTATAACCCCAGAGGATATACTTAATGCATATCATATCAATAATAAAAGAAACATTCATACATTCATTGCACATATATATATATATATAATCCTTATAAATTCTTGATATTATATCATAGTCTCATACAAGAGTAGGTCTTAGTCTCTGTTTCATAATATGTCTCATACAATTGATATATTCATTCTCCAATACATCTATCTATCTCTATCTATATCTATATCTTCTGCATATGATTTACATTGCATATATATATGTATCCATTCCTTTGAAGGGACATGACTCCTATTATAAGTAATGCCTTTTTTTCCCTCCGTGGACCATTTGCAATAGTCTGCGGTAGGTTCTCACCCTATCCTTGACCTACTAACATCATCCCCCTTGTAAAATGATATCTTATCCTCAAGACATTATGCTTAATTGGGAAGGATATGCTTGTATTGTAATTTGAGCCTTGTGATTGTTGAAGCCCAATGTGCTTGTGCATGTAGAAACGTACCCATTTATCCTTGGATGTGAGCAAGTGTGAGTTCTACCTCCCGAAGATTGATTGGAATTGAAATATTGTGTGCTAGCTAATTTGCTTCCTTCAAAATTGTCTGGAGAAGTCTCACACAAATACAAATGATCTCCCTTAGTTGTTTGATTTGTTCTTTCACCTGTTTATGCATAGTATGGAGTGGTTATAGTTGGTTGTGGAGAGAATCAACTTGATGTCTTATGGCTATGGATGGGTCTTGAAGTAGGTCATACACCACTTATGTTATCTAATATTCTATCTGAAGTATTTGGGTGCAAAGACCTTTTGTTGTGTTAGGCCATTATAGAGAAAATTGATATACTACTTTGACTTCTTGGATGTTTTCTCCTAATTGTTTTATCTGTGCCTCCAATTGGGAGTGTGCAGTGGCACATTACTTTGTGTACTTTGTTTTATTCTTGTTAAGTTATTCTTGGGCCTCCTTTCTCATGCTGGCCTTGGCAGAGGTGAAATACCCTTGTAGACTATCTACCAATTATTTGAGTTTTTGAGGTAGTGGGAGTGAAGTGTCCCATGGTAAATGGGGGATAGTATTCTAGAGTTTTTATACTGCATCTTCTAGTTGCACTCAATCTTAGTCCTCTTTAGGTATGTACTAAATCTTAGTCCTCTTCAGGTATGCAAATTTAACTAAAATCTCTTCATTTTTTAGTAGTTTATAAATGCTTGCATAATAGAAAATTTGATAGTATGCAAGCAACAAAATCATCTCTTGAAAGCAAAAGGCCTATAGTAAGTTCCTGAAGTAGGTTACACCATGTGGGTGCCTTCAAAATATGATCTTGTTGAAATTTATAGTTGTCATTCCATTCATTTAGGCAAATTTTTTTCAATTTATGTAGATCATTATGTAATATTTTAGTTTTTGTTAAATGTTTGGTGACACATTTTGTTTCTCATATCTGCATAAGTAGCTACTATGAATCATATATTATT
>VDFB02025966.1:0-19379 GCA_007258455.2 Sequoia sempervirens
CAATTTAAGATTTGCAATGACATCTAAGTTTATAGATGAGGTTGAATTTGATGTGGTTCCACTTGATATATGTGGAATTGTGTTGGGTAGCCCATACTTATATGATACAAAAGCAATCTTCAACAGGGAACATAATTAGTATCACTTGTTTAAGGTAGGAGTTGAATACATTGTGCATTCTCATTCAATTAAGACTGATAAGTCTTTTATGACAATGGGACACTTGAAAAGGGTAGTTAATGCAAGCAATAATTTGGAACTTATGTTTATACCACAAGAAGTGTCATTGCATAAAAATATATCTGATTCTAAGGTTGTTCCAGTTATGAAAGACAAGTTTGATGTTGATACATTCTTTTTCTTGTTTGCAAGCTCAGTTTTGTTATTCAACCTTCTACTTTTTAGTAGTGTATGGTTGGTAGCGGCAACACTAAATGTGGATGTGTATATGGCTAATGTACTTAACAATATAAGTGTTGTTTTGATTGTTGTTATGATGAGTCAAATGTACAGGTTCCAGAAAGGAAGGACAAATGATACTGGGCAAGTGGGGAAACATTGTCCTAGCTCAATTTGTACATAAACAGACCTTTTGGAGGTCCAAAAGCTTCTCAATGGGGAGAAATGATCTAGGTGGATCCAGAATACCTAAAAATTTCATAGTCTCAGAATTCATCCAAATTAGCATCATTGGATAGAGCTCACCAAAACGGTCTTGATGCAACTTGAATAGGCTCAAAAGGAGTCCGTATGCAAGAGTTATGTGTGGTCAAACGTCTAGTCAAACTAGGGAATCAGGCATTCAAAAAGGAAAAAAATGATCATCTCAAAATGAGGTAAAAATGATGCCAGGTCGTAGTGCTCGTTGCACTGATTCCAGAACTATATTTGGTTTCGAAAACGAAGCTCGTATGTGAAAGTTACGGTTGGTCAAAATTTTGACTCTAGTTGACTTTGATGACATCAACATGGTGACATGGCAGGTGGTGACGTGGCAGGAGTAGTGAGTTGGCATAAATATGGATTAAACCATAGTTATTGAAGGAAAATAGGAAAAAATATATGGTTTAAAAAATTAAAAGAAGAAAGGAGGATTTGGTGGGATTTTATCCCTTAAAATCCTCTTCCCTTGCCCATGAAACAAGGAGAGGAAAAAAATCCCATAAACTTATATTTCAACAAATTAACCCCTTTAACCACCTTTCTCATATTTAAATGAATTTATTTTAAAGATTATCCAAGGAGATTATTAAGGGGCTTTTAAAAGATATTTTTAAAGATTATAATGTAAGCCCAAAATTATAAGGGCCTTTATTTTAAAAGGGGTAGGTTTATTTTGAAATATTTTTAGAGATAAGGGAGGATTTTTAACAACTTGGCTATGTAATTAGGAGATATGGGTATATTTGCAAAATAATATGGTTTTAGCCCATATTAGCAAATAAATGTGTATATAAAGGGGGTGATTTTTGTAAATGTACATTGTAAATTATTGGAAGGAGGTAATTTGTGAGAGAAAATTAAGAGGTGTTTGCATACACCAAAAATTGTAAAGTGAGAGATTGTGAGGAAATTGTATGTAGGTCCTGAAGGCTTGGGTATTGTAACAAAGCATAGTTTTGCTTGGCATTATCAATAAAGCGGTCCTAGCATTGAGAAGCGGACCCAGAGACGTAGTCCACATTGGATGAACTCCATTATCAATCTGCGCATTCTGATCCTTCTGTCTTTTGTCTTAAATTCTCTCTAGTTATTTCAGTATTTTCAATTATCATTTGAATTCTAATTACTTGAGTTTAGTAATTAGTTAATTTCATTAAATTGTGTAAAAGTGAGCCTAGTTTGTAATTTCAACGGTTAAACAACATAATCACGCAATTATGCGTGGATCGGGAAAACTCTGTAATTAGGAGTTAAGTGCAATAATTTGTAACTTTCTAATTACACATCAACTCTTGTGCTTGGTTTGGTTCATACTTTAATCCATATCTATCCCTATTTCTTTCCACACACTTATTTCCACACATTCACTATTTACTCTTAATTTATTACAAAACCCCAATATATTTGCTCCCCACCTCAAGATTATCATTTCACTACCTAGGTTCATTTTTTTCCACTTAGCATCAATTCCATGATGCATGAGAATGAAACTCGATTTAAATTCAAATTCCAAATTTCTTGCCCTTTCCTATTGGTTGTTATGAAACTTTGCACATAATTTTATGTCTTGGTATCTAGAGACATTCAATTTGTCATTAATAGACATGCTAGATATTTTAGAAATACAAAGGAATATCTTGACAAATAATTTGAATTTATCATTTTCATATACATCACACACACTTGTACATGTGCTATCTTCAAATATTCTCTCAAAGATGTAAAGTAGGCCAATCTAGGGCTTTGACCTAAGAGAGCTTGACCCTAGTGATTTGACATACTCCCTTAAGATGTTTATAAACTTCACAATTCTTACAAGCTCATTAGAGGTTAGAGATCAAAGTGAATATGTTTTAGGATTTTTTAAATCAATTTAGATATATGCATTAGGGATCACATATATGGAGATCAATATTGATCTTCGTAGTTTTCTAAACTTGTTTGGATCTAGATATATTTATTAGATCTAGAGAAAAATATATATACCTTAAAAAATGATTCCAACATGATGTCAACATAGAATCTTCATCATTATTTCAAGAACTAAGTACCTAATTTCTCTTATTCAATAATCACATTTATTATTATTTGTTTATTTATCCAACTTTAAAAATTAATCTCAATTAATTCTACTTACTTAAAGCAATTTATTTCTTTATGCATGCTTGATAACGATAATTTTTAGATTTATTTTGATTAGTATTAGGTTTATCTTTTGATTATTGAATTCTTCCCAATAAATTATCCTCTAGATAATCATTGGCTTGAAATCAATATGATAAAAAAATTATAATGCAATTAATTTTAAACATCAATGTGCAACATCACTTTTGTAGGTTATCTATCTAATATGTCTAAAGAATTGTCAGTTGCTACTTTTGATAGGGAAACTAATTTCTTCTCTAATGTTTGCTTATTTAATTCATTTTTTAAATATGTAAAATAGGGGATGCAAAAAAGAAAATCGCCAACGAATTTTTGTTGTGAGTATTTTATTTTTTCTATTTGTTTAAATCATCAAAAATATTAACCAATGACATATGGAATAAAACATTAATTAAAGAAATCTTATATGGTTCTAGAGTAACTTTAGATGATTTCTAATGTTTTTTGTTTATTTTTTATTTTTTAATGATAGATAGTACACTTTCATTTATTTTTAAAAGTTTCATAAAGGCAAAAAGTTAAGTCTCTTCTCTAATGTTAGTTTATTTAAATGGTTTTATATCATATGCATAGTTTTGTATAACCTTCATAACTTTTAAAAATACTATCATGGAATGTTGTCTTTTAAGTGATTGCCATTTATATTTTTTTTGGGGCACACAGTAATTTTCTTTCCATCAGTAGTTTTGTACTAGGAGAAAAGTGGCTAAAAACAGGTGTTAAGTCATTACGATGACTACGTTATACATCTAAGACACATACAATAGTAGCATAAGGTGAACCATTACATGTGAATTATCAAGAGGCATATGGTCTATGTTATTTCGTAGGAGTTCATTGATCTTCTTGACCTCACCAAGCCCTTTAACTATTCATTCAACTAGAAATTGAGAAGAGAAGTTGTGCACTAACTCAAATTCCTCATTTTAAAGGGTAATTATGCAACAAGTATTTATCACTTTCTTTTCAATATTTTTTTTATCAGTAATCTATTTTATGTAAAAGGTGTAACAAATAGTGTTATTGTTGTATGATTGATTTTGGTTTCAACTATGTATGTTTTTCCAATTATGCCTACTAGTGTTGTTGTTTGTCTAACATTATTTTGATGAGTTTTTCTCAGATTTTTGCTAACCCTTGAGTGCTTATTCATTGAAAATGTTTAATGAAAATCTTGGAATGTTCATTAAGCTAAATTTGCTTGTTGCTTATATTTTCAATATCTATTTCACAAGGAAAATTTATTTCAAGCCTAATCATGGAAACCTTGAACCAATATTATGACTTTGTGACTATCTATTACCTACATTTTATTCTTTATTTTCCTTTTATCTTTCGCTCTATTTTTTGCTAGCAAAGTTTTACATCAAGAAAGTTGGGCAAGCTAAACCAATTTCACAATTTTTTTTAATTTTTGAATGTTTTAATGAAATACTTATGAGTGACTCTATAATTCTTGTGGCCTTTGTGATTACTAATATGTCTTTTTACAACCATTATGACTATTTTCATTTCTATTTCAAAACATGTATTTTTGTCATCTTCTCATTATAAATTTAAAAAAGACATCCCATATACAATTTACCATTCTAAACAGCAAAAACCTAAAATCTTTTTAAAAACAAAAGATTAAAGACTAATTTAGACTATTAAAAAATCAAAACTCATATTCAATTTAAATATAAAATGAATTATCTCTTACATAAAATACTTAAATTAAATGTTAAACTATTACATTAAAAACAAAAATAAAGACATCCAAAACAAATTAAAAAGTGCTAAGTATGCACTACCAACTTAATATTGTCAATATATGAGAAGTCTCCTAAAATACTAAGGGTTATAAATGTCATCATGCTTAAGGCGACCCAAGCATCAGGGGTCAAACTGCATATTTCTCTTCAGTTTCCATAAATCTTGATTACAGAGGAAACTGGATCATTGTAAATTACATATAAAAACTATATCTAATGAGCATGCACCAGGGGTCGTCCTGCATATTTTTCTTCAGTTTCTACAGATCTTGATTACAGAGGAAACAGGATCATTGTAAATTACATATAAAAGCTATATCTAATGAGCACATAAGCTATAGGATATCTTTCACATAAACTAAAGGCTCTCCCTCTCAAGTAGAGGAAAGTGTTGATTTAAACAGAGATACCTCGAAGCTCCAACTCCCATTTTCAGAATGAGAAGCACTGGAAAGGGATCTTGCTTTGAGACCTGCAAGTGAACGGCAAATTATGCCCCACCACATAATTAAATACAGAGCTACTGCAAATCCCATTGTGAATCCCAAAGCCAAGGCAATCACTGAGATGTGCTCATCCACAACACTCCAAAATGATTCCTTCTCCCGCATTACTGAAGTTGTTGGTGATTTTGACTTGCATTTGTCATATGGGCGTCCACATAAACACTGATTCAGCTGAAATGAATTCTTGTTGAAAGTATCAAACTGTGTTCCACCGGGTATTGGTCCACAAAGCCTGTTGAAGGAAACATCCAAGGATGCAAGGAAACCCAAGCTAGATAGTTCTTCAGGAATTCGTCCTGTTGTTGATTGTGACACAGATCCAGCTCTTCCAAAGTCGATATTTTCCCAAGAGATGTCGGTATCACGCCTTCGAATCGATTTCTGGACAGATTTAGCAGCCTCAGGTGACTCAGACTGCCAATGGAGGGTGGGATTTTTCCGCTAAGATTATTATTTGACAAGTCAAGTATGGTATTTGCTTGCAGAACATAATTCAAATGGTACTCATTTCCTTTCATCACAATAGTTATTTCCTCCTGGAGGGTTTGCCCTGCTTTAAGGTTTGGATCTCCAAGCGTTCCAAACCCAGTGAGCTTTTCCAGATCAGATGGTATTTCACCACTAAACTGATTGTTGGATAAATCCAACATCTGCAACTTGGTGAGGGTTGTGATCCATGCAGGAATTTTACCGCTTAGATTATTATGGCTAAGGCTTAAAACCCTCAAATCGTGAAAATTTTTAAGGGTAGGAATCTCACCTGTGAAATTGTTCTTTCTGAAATCAGTGATCTGAAGTTTGCCGCATCTGGACAGGGATGGAGGCAGAGGCCCTATGAAATTATTCTCTGAAAGCTTTAGACTTGTTAATGAACAGTTACTCATTAAGGGGGGAACTGTACCATAAAAATTGTTGCCCTCCAAGGAAAGGTAAACAAGGCTGTTCAAATTGTTTATCCCCGGAGGAATCCTTCCAGTCAATTTGTTGTTGCCCAGAGAAAGGTACTCCAGATTCCTCAAATTGGCTATTCCTTCAGGAATTGTTCCAGTGAAATTGTTGTTATCCAGGAAGAGGTACCTCAGATTGCTCAAATTACATATTCCATGAGAAATCCTTGTTGAGGCCAAGACAGCTTCTGCAGCACCACTCCTAATTGCCCAGGCGAACAAGAACATAGAAATTACAGCACCTTTCTCCATTTTCACTTGTTCAATACAAGTGCTCTTCTACTCTGTGATCAGATTCCCGTATTTGGTTCAGAGATATAAGTAGGAAAAGTCTTAGAAAAAGTCTAGGGCCAACAACGGCTGAGATTGAAACGAAAAAATTGGCCAGCCATTTCCACGCAAGTTCTTGGTGAGAAGTGGGAAAGATATTTAGTCCTTTCGTAGTCGACTATCATCCATCGCATGCATTTTCCACCATTTGCGCAGGAAAAGTAGGTAAACAAGCCAGTCTCGGCCCCTCGTGTCCCATTCATGTTATCTCCTGGAAGTCTTTTGCAAAGTAATTATTGATGCTCAAAAGTTATCTTTTAAATATCTTCATTTGGATGGGAATCTTTTGACTATGAAAATGAGATTCATGTGGTGAAGTTGTGTTTGGTTTCTAAGTGCTAACGAGATTCTTGTGTTGAATTTTCATTTGGAAATGGAACAATCTTAAAAGTCATGTCGCAATTTGTGTCTTCAATTTATTTTTGAGATCATCACCTTCAAGTCTAGTGTATAATCTAATTTTGATTGGTTATAAGTTGTTTCAAGAAGATATCATTTTAGATTTTAAAAACCTTGCATTGGAGAAGAGTTTGGATTGCTAATGTATTGGATCAAGAGGAAAAAAGGGATAATCTGATTAAAGAAACAATTCAATTTTTTATTGGAAGGAATAATTCTAGAAAAATTGGGGTAAGGATTCAAATAACTCAACTTAGGCTTCCAAAACCACTACCCAAGTCATAAGTTTCTTTAAAACCTTAGCTAAGAATAGCTTGATGCAAGTGAATGTGGGTATGACAAAGATGCAATGCCTAGCACACACACAAAGGTGAATGCATAAGCACACTAGCTAGTGGTGCAAGCATACTAACTAGTGGTGTAAGTGCACAAGTAGGGTTTGAGGAAGTTAGGTTTAAGGAAAAATAGTGGTTTGTGGAATGGGTGAGTTAGGGTTTGGGTGAAAAATTAGTTGTTGAATAGGGAAAATGGGCGAATTAATGGTTAAATGGCTATGGTGGGTAGAAAATAGATTTGGAATGGAAAAATGAATAGGAAAATAGATAGATGGGTGGGAAAATAGTATTAAAAATGGGTAGATGTGTAGGTAAACAAGATGGAAAATGGTGAAAAAAATAGGTAAACAAGTAAAATGAAATGGAAAACAAGTTGATGAATAGGTAAACGAGGTGGTAAACAATGAAATGAATGAACAAAAGAGTAAAAATAGATGGAAATAGGTAGACAAATAGGTAAACGGGGTGGAAAACGATGAAACAAATAAGTAAACAAGTAGGTGCGGTAGGAAAATAATTTGTTGGTGAGAATAGGGTATTCCATAACTAGTTTCACTATTAGGTCATTTTCACACATTATCACTTAAGTTTACTGAGGGCGCTTTTAGGACATTTTCACTTTATGTCTTTTATCATAAGATTAAGACAATTGTGATAATTTTATGTTGTCCTATGTCTCACCTTGATCTATATAACCAAGTTTCCCTTATACTTTGTACATAATTTCTATTCACATTCTTTGATAGGAATACAATTTATTTCTATCATATTGATCTTCCAGGTACTTTGTGCTTTCCATTAAGCCTCTAGATTTTGGGTGGCTATCTCCATAGCCAATTAGTTAAATAGGATGGGAAATAGGTAGGAAAAACATTAAATGAGAGAATAAATGGGTGGTAAAATGATGAAATGAGATAGAAAATGAGTGGGAAATGATGAAACATGTGAGACAATAAAACTCAAATTTTGTTTTTCTTTCTAATTCAAAATATATGGGTAGAGTTATGATTCAAATGTTTATATATGCATGCCTTACGTTATTGTAAATAACATCATATTAGAACTAAATTATGCTTTATTATTTATTTATTTATAAAAGGAGAAAATTATTTGCTTCATATTTTTATTTGTTTTATATTTATTTTAGTTTTATTTTTCAAATGTGATATTTTAAGCATTTAATTCAAATGTTTTTTCTACAAGTTGATAGGTAAAAATCTACTTTTCAGAGGTGAAAGTTACATTCAAATAAGGTGGATTTAATTGCGTACACAATTTTCGTAGGATAACATAGTCACAACCAAAATTTAGGTCAAGGCGAGAAAACATAAAAGAATCAAGTTAGGCCTTGATCGTAGGGGTTAGACTAGTAAAAGACAAAGGAAGTGGCCAAAATATGTAAACTTGTGTACTAAAATTCATTGAATTGAATATCACAATGTCACATCTAATGACAAGACAAAAAAGAGAACAAAATGAGGGTGAAAGTGCAAAATATGTATTTTTCTATTTTATAATTTCCTCCTCTTTGATGTGTATGTGAGCTATGTAAATTATGCAGGCTTAAGTAAAATAAGTTAGTAAAATACAACACAAATATTCTAAAAGGATACACTAGAATGCTATAGTAAAATAAAACATTTTTGCAAGTAAAATATATCTAGTGCAATGATTATTCTAGATGTTTAATGTAATTAGAATATCTCCATTAATTGTCTCTATGATCTTATCTTGTCTAAATGATCTAGGCTTTGCTCTTTTACAATATCCTTTCAAATTTTTGTTTTTTTGTATTTGAATTATCATATAATGATTAATTAGGAATGAATTGGGTTGGGGAAATAATTAAATTTAAATTTAGAAATAAGGAGTCAATGGTGTCCTAATAGTCTTGATCCAAGATCAAAATTATATAAAAATGTTAATGTAAGATTAACAAGATCAAAATTATGTAAGAAATGTCAACATAAGATTAACAACCAAAAGATAAAAGATTGTATCTAAACTATTAAAATGTAAGAATTCATATTCAATTTAAATATTAAACAACTGCCACGCAGTGGCTAGTACTTGCCTTAATAGTATTGTAAATATTGTTTTTTAGATTTGATAAAAGTTAAATGTAAGTTTTATTAATGTGAATAAATTTTAAACCATTAATCTTAATCCTAGACCTATCTCTAACCCTAACTATGATCGTAACACTAACCATAATTACAAACCTAATTTTTATCACTAAATTTTAAATAAATAACATATTTAATAAATGTTACATTACAAATTATTATATATTAAATAAATTTTATAAATAAAATAAATATAATATAACTAAAAACCATTAAAAGTTAGATATTACATGTTCGCGATGTTTCTTCTCTTATTATTAATATAAAATTGTTATATATTAAAATGATTATTTTTAATATTATATATATATATTAAAAAATAAAATATATTATATTAAATTATCAAATTTGATTTGTAGTAGACACAAGTGCAAATATATCTCTTCATTCAAATCAATAATTGTTAAATATTAACAAATTGATGATTATAGATGGTATGATTTTTTCAAAGTCCATGAATGATAGAGTAAACACTTCTAGATTAAACTATGTATGTTATTTTGAATTGATGTTTCAACCATACTAAATGATTCATCGTAGGAAGAGGATAATGAAGAATATGATTATATAAATGACCTTAAGAAGTCTTAAGTGGTGGGAGAGGGTAGGGGCGGAGGAGATTGGAAAATGAAGTAAAAGTGAAAATAAGGGAAAAAATGATGAAGACATAATAGAAGAATGAATAATATAGTAATATGATATAACCCAAATGTGGGAGGATGGGTGGGCTCCCCCTCCGCCCCTCACACAGACACTGGGTGCCTAGGTGGTCGTGTGGTGGAGGACGGGACAGACGAGGGACAATCGGGCTCGGCTTGTAGCAATCAAGACATACGGCTAAATTTAGCGGAATGCGGAGGTCTATGGTAAGGGTTAATAGGCAACATTATATTTCAAATTTAAGGAGTGGGTTTAGAGGCATGTTGGGCTTTGTTTTTAAGAAGCTGACTAAGGGACACGTAGCGCAAGGTAGTCCTTGTTCTGGGCGCGAACGTGCCACGTGGTAATCACCACAACTTGCACTGATAACAGATCTAAGTTGAAGTGACTGGGGAAGCATTTTTACTCATGCGAAGGACAGTTTTGTAACGCCATTAATCTAGTTCCGTATAAGAGGGCTGGCAGATCATTATTAAGGTTTTCTATTAATATCATGAAGTCCACTCCTAAATTTAGGGTCAGCTCTTTGGTTTTTGCCTTTGTGTTTATTTTGCAGGGTGCACCGGACTTATCTGTGGCAATGGAGAGGCAATCAAAATCGAAGTTCACCATTATCATATCGGCGGAAGGGCTCGACTCCTTTGGTGTCGATACTCCTGTCTCCTTAATGGCAACGGAAAGACAAATCGCATTTCAGGAGGTAACGGACTAGCGTTTAAAACGCATCCTGCTCGAGGACGACCCGGTGTCGGTTGCAGCAGTGAAGATGGTTCTTGGAATGGGTCATTTAGAGCGAAAAGAATATACTCGAGACAACGCCCAAATTTCATCCAGGTTTCTCGCATCGCTCTTGGACATTGCCACCCCGAAGACAATGGCTAAAGAATTAATGCTGCGAATGTTTCGGAAAGACTTGCTCAGAGGCATCGACATTACTCTGAAAGTGACTCTTTTGGGTAAAGGCATACCGCGCCCTGTGGACCTTACTTCTATGTGGAACTCGAATGATGCGGTCAAGATTTACCCTTTTCTTCTGGACCTTAAAGGCCCCGATTTATCTAGACATCGCAAGCTGACAGAAATGGCAGTGGAGTTTTTGAAGCAAAAAGTGAAGTTAATGCCGGTGGTGGGAACGGACTGGTTGGAAGCTTTCGTCTGTTTTGCAGAGGTAAATGGATTCTGGTAACTCAGTGGGCTACGGGTTGGTGTCTCTCTGGTTTTTTGTTTAGTTTTGCCTTGATACTTGCAGCTTCTTCGAACCAGGGTTTAGTTTTTTGTAAATTTTGTTGAAGGATGACTATGTGTATTCCCTTTGTCCGGCGCTTCCAATACGAAACTGGTTGAACTCTTCAGTGTTTGTTTTTTGGCTATTTGAAGAGCATCAATGTAATCATTCCTGCATAGCAGACGAATGTATATTTCTCTTTATATATATAAAATCAACACCTTACGGATCCAAAAAAAATAAAATGATATAACCCAAATAAATAGATCAAAAAATGTTAAAGTTAAATGTTTCAAACAATGAATAAATAACTCTAATGATCTTACACTAACCCTAATTCAATGATTCATCATAGGAAGATGATAATGACGAATATGATTGTAGAATTGGCCTTAAGAAGAGTTAAGTGGTGGGAGAGGGTAGAGAGGCAGGAGATTGAAAAATGAAGTAAAAGTGAAAATAGGCAAAAAATGATGAAGACATAATGAATAAATAACTCTAATGACCTTACCCTAACCCTAACTCAATGATTCATCATAGGAAGAGGATATTGAAGAATATGATTGTAGAAATGACCTTAAGAAGAGTTAAATCATGGGAGAGGGGAGGGAGGGAGGTGATTGAAAAATGAAGTAAAAGTGAAAATAGGCAAGAAAATGATGAAAACATAATAATATAATAATATGATATAACACAAATAAATGGGTCAAAAAAGGTTAAAGGTTAAATGTCTCAAACAAAATGAATAAATTTCTCTAAGAGAATTATATAACAAAATGATTGAGGAACAATTACCAAAATTATTAAAAGAAATGAAGGAAGATATAAAGGAAAATATGCTAAAACTTAAAACAATAATAATTTAATCAAAGAAAAAGGAAAAAAAAGAAGAGATTATATATAAAATATAAATTGGAAAATTAAATAAATGATTTAATTAAGATAAAAAAAATAGATGGTCAAAATACAATAGATTATAATATATATAACCTATAATATATACTAATATAAATAGATAAAATCATAATAATTTATATAATATATAAATATAGATTAAAGGAGAACCTACAAAATATTACCTTCAATATAAATAGAAATTATATATATATATATATATTAATAGGTTATATATAAAAACTAATATCATCTATACTAAAATAGGTTGTATATTATATATAATAAATACCTAAAATTATATAGGTTATAATTTTTTTGGAGAACATATATATATATATGTGGAAAAAAAATATTAATGAAAAGGAGAGCATATAATAATAATTAAATTATACCATAAAATATTAAGAACATAGATAACAAAGATACTAGCCTAATGGAAAGAATAATACAATTTTTATTTTATTTTATTATTTTAATAGTGTGAATCCAAATCTTTATAAAATAGTTAATTGATTTTTGTGAGATTTTCTTTAATAAAAAATAACAATTACAAACATTTAAAAAGTCAAAATAAGTAACATTTATTTATTTCAGAAAGATTTAATGAAATTATAAAGTAAAAAATGAAAAATCATTCTTTAAAAAAATGTTTACCTTGCTTTCCCTACAAATGGGTCAATAACACACATAACTTTTTAACCAATCATATGCACAAGAAATAATTTTTATAATTTGTAAAGTTAAATATTTCACAAGTTGACTTTACAAAATTTATTTTTTATTTTTTATTTTTAAATATTATTTTTGATTGGTTGAAAACTAAATTATTAATAACTAGTTCACTTAAAAAAGCCAGTCATTACAACAGTACTATGCCAATGACAAGTACTAATAAATAATAACTTTTACTTTAAAATACTCAAATTAAATATTATTCTATTACATTAAAAACAAAAATCAAAACAAATAAAAAATATGAAGTCCCCTTCCAATATTCCTCCTCACTTTGGTGGCAATAAGGAGATGGTTAAACCTATGCCACTTGTCCTCAACACCTTTATTTTAGATGTTGTAATGAATAGTGAGCCATTACAACAACACTATGAGAGCGAGGCAACAACCTCCATAGCCCAAAATTATATTTTATATGACTAAATATTTTTTTTAAAGGAATTTTAATTTTTATATAATTCTGTGCAAAAGACTCTCTCTATGGTGTTATGTCCTAGGGTTTGTCAATTGCACTAAGGAAGAATGCATCACATATGTGAAATTGGATACAAATGAATTCAAAGGAATATATGTTTTAAAGTTTAGGGAATTAGAGTTTAATGGATAGATTGACATCATAGAATTAAATTGAGATGAATTCAAATACTTAGATGTGTTAAGATTGTAGAATAAAAGATTCATGGATTTTAAATTCTTGATTGTGATTGGTTGGAATTGTTTGTCTAGAATTCATGTAGCTCTAGTCTCTTATCATCAATGTCTCTTTCAAATTGATGATCAGGTTGTGAAAGCATAAGCATCTAGTGTTTGCATACTTGTAAGAGAACCCAAAACAACAACTAGAATCTTCTGGACTACCCATCCACAATTTCTAAAGCTTGTATCAACAACATGGAAGCTAGATTTTTTTTTTGCCTATAACTAGTGTTGAATTGTCAACCTTCTTCCTAGTATCTTTAGTCTTCTTCACTAAAAGGTTGATCTCCTTCCTAGTCGTTCTTCCCACTCCGAATAAATGACTATGCAACATAATCATTGTTAAAACAAAATTTAATGAGAGATGGGAAGGCTCTAAATGTACAATTGTGAGCCCTTTAAGCATACCTTCAAGTAGGAATTTAGTAGTGGGGGTACCATAAGAGTCATAGAGATACTCTTTTGTTGCAATATATTGGCCATTATAGGTAGGGGTTTGAAGTTGTGCTACGTAGTGAATAAGGTGGTGATATGGGATGACCAATAGGGATGTTACATCAATGAGATCTCCTTTAGGACATGGGTCAAGGTCGCTCATCTCTATTAGAAGACTAGGGGTCTCATTGGGAGGAGCCAAAGGAGAAGACATTATAAATTTGTTAGGAAATCTGATAGGAATTAGGCTTACAACAATGCCAAATACTTGTAGAGGTAGAAGCACATTATTGATAGAGAAAATGATTTTAGCCCCACTTCAAATGTTCCATAGAAACACAATGAAAGATCAATGGCTTATCCCAACTACACCATTGAGATTTCCCCACCCACCAAGAAACCAAGGCTCTTGTTAGGATTCTCTCAACTTTTTAAAATAGGAGAGGTCATTCCCTTTACAATTGTACCTCTAATTTATGCAAATGTTATTTTTGTCAAGTCATAGAAATCTCAATTGAAGAAGTAAAGAGTCACAATGTGAGCTCGCTAGTTGTGGGTTTGAGTCATCATGAGGGCATTCTAACTCTTTACAGTTATAAAGCTATCTACTTGGAGTTTAAGTTTTAATATTTGTGTGGAGTCAAGGGTTCAAAGCAAGGATAAATCTCAATTATGAGGCCAATAATTACAAAATGTTTCTTCTTCTCTCTTTGAGGCAAGATTAAATACCAATAATTTGTGTTTTTGGTGGAAAATTGTGTTTCCAATGTTTAGATCATGTGGGATCAATGGAAGATTATAGTAGTCCCTCAATTATTTCAACTAAATCAATAGCAATTATCTTTTTATCTTTGAAACTCTACCTTTCTAACTCTTAGCAGATAGAAGGTACAAAAACACGAAAGAAAAGGTACATCTCATCATATTATAACTATGAGAATAGTCTAATAGAAACATACATCTAACAAAATTCCAAGGAAAGTAGCTACTTACATTTTGGCACCATACTTGTTGCTCTTTGCTTCTATTTTTTTTAAAAAAATTGCTACTTGTTTTCATTATTTTTTCCCATTAATATCTATTAGGCATTATTTTGTCTAATTTTTAGCTATTACTTTTCGTCAATCCTAGTGTCGATTCCAAAAGACTTGTGGACATAGCATCCAAATTATGTTTGAATCACAAGGGGATCATATGGAATCATCTACATCATATTTATGTTTGAATAATGGGGTTAGTGGAAGAGGACACTATTTTTTTAATGTTGAGATATTGCTCAATGGAGTTGCCAATTTTGTTGTAAATGAATATCTACACAATTTCTCCATTTCTGGTTTTGGCAATGTAGTGAGTGTGTATTAGGGGACTAAAATTAGGAGTGGAAAATTACAAGTAAAGTCTTGATTTATGTTGAAACATTAGCTAGAGCTGACATGCTCATAAGGACAACATGGATCATGAACTCATGTAATTTCTACGACTCTTGATCAAATATGCATGAAACTTGGAAAACTAACAATAGATCACTATTAGGTGTTTGTAATAGAGATTTTGGGATTTTCTTGTGTTGTGTTTTTCACGGTCATCAATTGTTGTGATTTTTTTTTAAATTCTCATTTCAATATTTTAGGATGAAATAATGATGAGAGTTGATGTTGCAAGGGAAAGAAGGGGAAATGCTTTGTATTTATAAGAAATTTGAAAAAGAATTGTATTGTAATTGTGGGATTGTCTTATGTTATGTTTTTAATGGTCTAATGATAGTTGTATTTTTTTTATAATAATTAATTAATATTCACATATATAAATAAAATTATCAGAAAACACAAAATATTGCAAAAAGAAGAGAAAGGGTTGTTCAAGAAAACACATAGATCTTCTACTATGCTTGTGAGATGGGGTTAGAAATCAAATAAAATAGATAAAGTGACAGCCAACACCTCTAAACTACTAACCCACATCCAAACAAGAGAAAACAAAGTAAGCATAAGGAAAATAAAATATTAAATTAAAATACTCCCCATGCTTGAACTTGAATCACTTCTCTTGCTCTCCTATTTCTCCTTTTGCAAATATGATGTCAGATTTGTAGTGTAACTTGTGCAAATACCTACAAATTGTAAGTAGAAAGTTGGAGAAGAATAGTTGTTAAGCTGAAAATGGAGAAGGATGGTTGCTTTTATAGACAACCATTCGAATGGATGGATGAGATTAATCTTCTAAAAAGATTCCAAGATCAATGGAAGGGAATGCATGAGAGGGATGTTACGAAATGGATGGTTGAGATTAAGTCTCAGAAAAGATGCCAAGAGCAATGGTCCAAAATTGATGCACCAAAAATATGCCATGCATGGAAAATCTATGATGTTGACGGTTATGACGCCTGACAGCTATGACAGGCATGCAAGACATGCACACTATGACAGAAATGAATGTTATGACAGGGCATCTTTGACCAAGTGCTGCATAAATAATTTATTTTAAATTATTTATTCGAAAATAGAGGAAATGGACAAGTGGAAAATAAATAATTTATTCAAATTATTTATTGGAAAATGGAGGAAATGGACAAGTGGAAAATAAATAATTTATTCAAATTATTTATTTTGAGAAAATGAAAAGAGTAGCATTTAATTAAATTTATCAATTAATTAAATGGAGAGATGAAAATTAGACTTTAAATAATTAATTTAGATTAACTATTTAATTAGGGGAGGTGGCATGGGATAGTTAAATGATTTTAATAATTGTTTAACTATGGAAGAATTTAAAGGACCATGAATAGATAAATAATTAATGGTAATTATTTAGCTATAGATGAAAGATGACAAAATAATTAAATAAATAATAATTTATTTAACTATTAAAGAAGAGGGAGAAAATTAGTCACGCAATTAGTATATTTAATCGATCAAGATAGAATAAATAGACATGAATTAATTAAATAATTAAAATTATTTAATTAATAGATGAAAATGGACCAGATAACATAATTAAGTATCTTAATTATGCTAGGACGAAAGTGGCAAGAAATGGAGCTTGCAGGCCTAGGTCAATTTTCGGTGTCTACATTTTTCCCCTCTTTGTCATAATGCAGCCTGTCGCATTGTGACAAGGACAAATAAGTCAAAAATATGCCCTAGTGCAAAATAAGATGAGGAAGAATGATGAGAAGGGTTATGCTATGCCCCCTCGAGAGGATAGACGGGTTCCATGAACATGGGTGTGCTCTCGAAATTGATGAGAAGACTAGAGGATGAAAGATAGAAGAAATGTTAGTTTGGAAGGGATATTAGTGTGGAAGAGAAGGGAGGATTAAGATGGAAAGCTAGATGAAAAAAAGATAGGGGAACCAACTTTCGTGCTTACATTTTTATATTTATCATCATTGGGTAGATTATCATGATGGCCAACAAACACCATGATATGACGTAAATCAAGGTGTGAAAGGTCATACCATCACTTGAATTAAACAGTCACAAACAAGGATGATCATGACTCATACAAAAAAGGCACATTTTCCCCAGTCTTTTTGTCATAACCAACCGCAAGTAGAAAAAGACAATGACAAATCATGAAATGTCGTTGCTTCTCTAAATCCTATTTCCAGGACATCCTCGAGAAACTAGCAACTTGATTGTCAAAAAGGACAAAATAAAGCCAAAACCATCATCATGATACATCACTGCTTTTCTAAATCCTGGAGTCAGAACATCACTGAGAAACTAGTAACATGAGTGTCAAAAGAAAAAAACAAACGTCATGATATGTCGCTACTTCTCTAAATCCTATTGTCGGGCTCTCGCTGAAAAACTAGTAACATGATGAAAAATCAACAGACAAGTGCCAAGTAATTGCCAAGTATGTCTGGATGCCAAGATTTTTAATGTCGAGATGTATGGTTTCATGTCGAGATGCCAGGGTGTCAAGGTTTTGATGATGCTAAGATGACGAACGTGTCAAAGATTGCCAAATTCAGGAAGGACACATCCTGAATAATGTTGATGTCAAGAGGAGAAACCCCCAAAAGTCAAGAGGATCCTTCAAAATGCCAGGTGACAGTGACGATGCCTAGGAAGGACACATCCTAAGGCATAAATGATAGGGGTTGTTCTTTAGAAGGACACATCTGAAAGAACATTGATGTCAAGAGGAGTGGTCCTTAAATGTCAAGAGGATTGCTCAAAATGTCAGATGATGATGACGATGCCTAGGAAGGACACATCCTAGGGCATGATTAAATGATAGGCTACCCTTTAGAAGGACACATCTGAAGAGTAAGCAAGATTTAAATGGATTGACTAAGTTTGACTGAGATAGACCGATTTTGATATGCCAAGATGATTTTCATGTTCTGTTAACAGATTGTCAAAGTTCACTTGGGTAGATTGTTCGTTCAAATTTAAAGACTATTTCATGTGTGTACAAAAAATTGTGCAATGAACCCTAATGGACTAACCTGGTGTGGCCTCGAAGGCCCATCGACAGATGGCCTTTCCTATGTCATGCACTTAGAGACCTCGTGGTTCGACACGACCAAAGACTTTGTCCTGTTGATGAAAGATTGAGTCATGATTTATTTTGACAAACCTAATAGGATTGACCTAATGTCTCGGGGGCTTGAAGATGAGCCTTGCCTACGTAGCAAGTGCGCAGAGACAACGTAGTTCGACAATGACAAAGACTAATCAAGACTTGAATTGACGTGACTATGTTGACTGACATGATTCCGTTTTCTTTGGAATTTTGTGTTTTCTTCAGGACGTTTTTTTTTTATCTTTAGGTCTTTTTTCAGGACATTTTCTAATGTTTAAGTCTTTTTTCTGACATTTTTTATTTTGTGGTCTTTTTAGACATTTTCAATTTTAGGTCTTTTTTCAAGAAATTTTCTGATTTTAGGTCTTTTTTTCAGACATTTTTGATTCCTTAGGTCTTTTTAGGACATTTTCTGATTTTGTGGTCTTTTTCTTTTAGGACATTTTTGATTTTTAGGTCTTTTTTTAGGACATTTTTTCGATTTTTAGGTCTTTTTTTAAGGATATTTTTTTTATTTTTAGGTCTTTTTTTAGGAAATTTTCTGATTTTTAGGATCATGTGCGGTACCCACTGTAGTCTCATGATAGAAGTTTGCCCCTAGTCAAGTTGAGTATGAGCTAGGGAAAAATGAAATGTAAAGAAAAGGTATGACTAGCATGGACAGTGGACAATATGCAAGACTTGATTTCAACCATTGCCAACCATGGATAGAAATATCATGATATTAGGACAAAGTGTTATGATGAATGTCTAAAAAGAGTATGTTCATTAGGGACAAAGGTAGATAGAGTGGCAGTAGATGGCACAACAATGACTGACTACACATGGCACCTGTTTGCCAGGTTTTCACCATGGTACTTATCCAAAGCGCCTATTTACTAGGTTTTCACTATTGTATGAATTATTTCTCTTTATTTTTGTCATTTTATTCATTTTTTTTTGTGTCACAAGGATGCCTGTTTGCCAAGTTTT
>VDFB02025968.1:0-10519 GCA_007258455.2 Sequoia sempervirens
TATTCTCTCGGAGTCCTCCAGACTTGCAAAAACGGAAGCCCTAAGAGAAATGAAGACGAAAAATTAGTCATCTATAATACTATTAGGGTGAGTAAACAATATACATATAAAAAAGGAATCTCAAAAATCCATGACCCAGAATAAAGAATTGTTACCGGAATTGGAAAACAAAAAATTGTGGCTGTGATTAACTAAGGAAAAAAAAATTGAAAACCCACCTCACAAAAGATGCTGCCAAAGATTTTCATAGTGACGGTAAGCCTGACCGAGTGCCCAAAGCTTGAAGTTTTTATTAACAGAAACAAACACTTTACATGAGCAGCCAAAGCTTCAAACTGAAACAAAAACTTTACAATTCATTATCCAATGCATTAATCAATATTAAAAAATGGAAAGAAACTGAGAAAAATAACTACTTATCACCTCAAGTAACTCGTTTCTGGGTCTGGACTCTGCAATTACAACATCTCCTGCTCAGTCACTGCAGAACAAAAAAACAACATACACAAAGTAATAGCGATGCATAGCAAGTGGCTTAAATCTATATTAAATGACCAAAGTACCCTGGCCATGCGTGGCCACCAAGCCATTCCAGCACCATCACCTCCAACCAGATGTCATTTAATGCGTTTAATTTGCATTCATGGATTACGTACCTCTACCCGCCAGTTTTATAAACTATGCTTTTTCTTAAATTAATTTAATCAATCTATGCGTTCGCATTTTCCTGATTTTTTTAATGCATTTAATTTGCATTCATGGATTATGTACCTCTAGCCGCCAGTTTTATAAATTATGCCTTTGCTTAAATTTATTTAATCAATTTATGCGTTCGTATTTTTCCAAATTTTAAAAATGATTTATAAAGCTACTCGGACGAATAGAAAAATAGATAAATACTAATTTTTCAATATAAAAAATAGCTCTCCAAATTCAAACTATACAAAAAAATAAGTAATATGTTAAATGCCGAAATGTGATTGACAGATGCTGCCCAAAAAACATTCCGGGCAAATACAATAGTTTTCCTCGCGGCAGGAACTAAAAATAGGATAACAGATATAAATTAAGTTATCAAAATTACAAATAGATTAAATGTCATAAGAGAAGCTACATAAACCTTCACTGCAACAGCCCAGTGTAATACCACCGTTCCCCCCTAGCCATGGTCACTATCCCCATTCTGACGCCAGTGAGGACAGAATTTCCACTCTGTGAAATCGCCGACTCCGCTGGTACAAGCACTGGCGCCGTCAGCTTGAATTTCGAGTTGCGGCTGCTGACCACCTATAGATTTTCAGTAGCATTTCTGTTACCAAGTTTCTGCAAGAAGTTATATTCTTTTAGCTCGTCTACTAAATTTGTCCGACGAATATGGCGGTCCATGAGAGAGCCAACCAAAACCGCAGGACCATGTTTTACCAGAGAAGAGAACAGGACGCCATCATTCAGAAGATAAATAAAATACATCAAAAGCTTTCTTAAACATGTAAGTTTTTTAAACCCTCGCTTTGATCTTTTGTTTTTCTTGCTATATCAACAAAATTATTCATCAAGATTTTGTCTAGCCCTTCACGTTAAGGGGAGGGGGTGAGCAATTGGCAACAATTATTTTCTATTTTGCTAGTTCTAATTATTGAACTGATTGGCAACAAGCCTATACATGGGGTAGGAGGTAATCAATTGACAATATGCTGCTGTTATTTCACTAGTTGGAATTTATTAGCTTATAGCCAATGTAATATCTAGAGTAGGGGAGATCAATTGTTAACACCCAGTTGCTCTTTTGTTCCATCAACATTAAGGGAACAGGTGATCAATTGCCAGTTGATCCTAGACAAAAGCGCCCAAGGAGAGAGTCAAAGGGATAAATGAGGAGTGTCATCATTGGAGTGAAAAATTGTTGGAAAAAGCAATGAATAATGTTCCTAAGGGCTCCACATTTAATCTCTTGTTTTCTTTTCTCTGTATATGGAATGTCTTAAAAGTTTCAGTTTTTAAGAACTCGGTAGGATTTGACTGGTGTAAATTTAAGTCATTTCTACAATGATCAATTTCCATGAGTAGTCATTACCTTAATGGCATTTCCCTCATGTATGCTGCTAATGATCACAAGGCAACAACATGCACAAAGCACAGAAACACCCCTGACCATTTGTTAATATGGGTTTGGAATGAGGACTAACATCCTCTATAAGAGTGGATGCCTAACAAAGTCTGAGCTCTGAGATATGGCAGAGATTATTTATGGCTATGTCTATTGTTGCTTTCTCTCTTTTTCTCC
Source organism: Sequoia sempervirens (assembly GCA_007258455.2). Lineage (NCBI taxonomy): Eukaryota > Viridiplantae > Streptophyta > Pinopsida > Cupressales > Cupressaceae > Sequoia > Sequoia sempervirens. The sequence goes on from VDFB02025968.1 coordinate 2,285, forward strand.
ACTTATAACTGGGTTTTATTTGTCCAGCATAATGATGGACTTGCTGCCCAATCTGGATTTGAAGGCGGAGATGTAAGGCAGGTATGCAGATACATCAATCTTTACAGGCAGCTATTGAAAGTCATGATATAACCATATCGATATTAATTTGTTTAAAATCACATGGATGTATAGGTAGTGATAACATGAAATTGATATTTGATGGTGTTAATTATTTAGTGAATGATTTTTGCTTAATTTTATACATGCCTATATGACTTTGGTTGGTTTTGTGCAGGTTTTGAGAGCTGTACGCTTAAAAATATTGGAAGGTTGTAAAATTGTCTTCAGTCGGATCTTTCCAATAGTTTACCCTGTTGAGAAGCATCATCTTTGGCATGTGGCTGAAGAATCAAGGGCAACATGTTGTACTACATTAGATCAATCTGTAACACATGTTTATAGAAAATGCTTTTAGAGTTCTTTTCGTCCTGCAGTTTAAAGACCACTGCCCGTAAATCTTACTTCTTAGCACTTTCCTTTTACATTATAATGTTTTAGATGTCAAGAGGACAACATTTGTGGAAAATATACAGATGTAAAGTTCTTTTTGTGCTGTAGTTTAAAGGCCAGTGCTTCTTTTGAAAAAATCTTAGCAGTTAGTTTTTAGACTTTGATGATTTGAGATTTTAAGAGGATAGCATTTATGGAAACTATGTAGATGTGGAGTCTTTTTGTTCAGGATTTTAAGAGTTAATGTTTTGGTGTCTTGCTTCTAAACAGAGTTGTTAGTTTGGGTTATGTTTACAGTCCTTTAATAATTAAATATTAAGGTTAAATTTTTAATTCTCGGGTTTTGTTTTTAGTAACTTTTTTCAATATATACACTTTTTTGATAGGTAATGAAGTTTTTCTGTTTCAATATTATTGATTGTAGGGTGTATTACTTTCAATTTTAAACTTCATGGTTGGATGATTTATTTATAATGTATCGATTTTTATTTTGTAATCCCACATGTTCACATCATGTCTGTCATGTTATATCTGTTGTGCAGAGGCATGTCGTTTAAATCTAAAAGGATGTGGGCAGCTTTTATTGGGTTTGTGCTATCACTGCCTTCTCTTGTTACACGTCTTTTTCTGTTTGCAAGATGCTCTAGCAGAGAACTTCTTGATGACAGACCCATTATGGAAGTATTCCGCTGCCGTCTCCTTTTTGATACTTGGAAATTACCTCAAGGAGTAAGAATCAGAGTTTATTTTTCTACTAGGCTGTATAAGTGCACCTTGGCATGAAAAGTTTGGATTGGTTCACTTATGGCATTTTTGAACTCTTGTGAGTACCGATGTATTGGCAGTTCTATCATGCAGATATTCATATAACTATTAAACAAATGTGGCAAGAAACAAATACATACAAAACTTACACACATGCCTATTCATATTTATTTGTATGTCATGGTTAAAAGTTTAAAACTTGATCCTTTTCTTGCTGCAATTTCAACAACGACCTGTTATAATGATTTGAAACATGATATATTTCAGATTAATTTTCAAACAAGCAAGGCTAAACTCTCAATTGTTTTAGATATGATCAAATATATGAATAATTTTGGGAACTGTAAATGATAGTTCATATTTATCAAGGAAACTTGTATACAATTAAGGACCTCATACCTGTTCTTGCGTCTCCTACTGACTTGTATATTTAGCTAATACAGTCATACCCTTATTCATATATATTATATCCCCATACTCTTTAGAATAAAATTTTCTTTCTAAGTAAACTTTTTTCATCTGAGCAACTTGGACTTTTTTTTTTGATATTTGGTAATTCATGGAAGCATTTCCTACTACTGTCCTTCTGAGGTACTGACCTTCATGGATTTTTTTGTAATTTATTTGAACCACCCTTTTTTTATGGTCTCTTAACTTCAAAATTTGTGTCAATATCAGAGTGACTAACAAAATTAGTCTTTGAGAATATGTATTACATGTGTTTATCTCTGACATTGATGTAGAGCTACAATATGGACTATACATTGGTTTAGATATTTAAGATTAGGGCAGCAGAAATTTTGAAGAGTTTTTTTTATGGTTTTTGAGGTTTTTCTGTGTGCTAAACAGCTTGAATTCACATTATGATTTATTGTCGGATTTACAGCTCTAAATCGAGTCATTACCAGCATACTGTCCTGTCTCTCCAGAGCTTAAGCTCGAAGAGAACTCTATTTATCAGCAAGCACCGATGTTCTAATATTTGCATTATTTATAGCATTGAGTTCAGAGTTTTTGTTGGGAGTAAGAAGCTCCTGTAAGATAACATTATTTACGGCACACTTCGCCCTTTTACCATGCATACTCGTGCTCATTAGGTGTTTTATCCTTTATTATTTTGTTGGACATCGAGATTTGACACTAAGGACCTTTGTCTTAACTCTTTTCATTGGGCTTATTGCCATTTTTATCCTTTTTCCTGAGACCTGTTAGATTTATAATTGTCATTCTAAAATTTATGTACTAAAATTAATTACTAGTATTTTAACCACTTTCTACTCTAAACTAACAGTGTCCATATTCACCACAGGAACTCAACGCTATGCATCACTTGTTACAAAATATAAACCTTATCTTACAAGGTTACACACAAATTTCTTAACATTTTTTATTACAAAATATAAATCTTATCTTACATCATACACACAAAATTCTTTAACATTTTTTATTACTAGTAATTGCACCTTCATGTGCAATGGGTACGCCGAAGATTTGTGGAGATCAATAATTTAATTTATGGCATTCTATTTGAAAGATAGAAATTGTGAAATATGAAGTGTCAATTTTTTTTAAATAAATGAAGTTATGAATATATATTTTATATTATATTTTCATTTGAATTAACAAAATATGATTTTGAACTACAAGTCATTATTGAATTGTAGCAGAGGGTATTTTTGCAAAGTATAATAAACAGTATAATTCATAAGCTTTGTAATGAACAATGTATTAAGTTTAAGATATGAAGATGATTTGAGATCTACTATTCATTGCATTGAACGGTGTAGCAGCATCTGCTATACCTTGAAGATTAAAGTACAAGAACCAGTATAATTAGTATTTTTGCAAAAGACAGTAACCAATAAAATGGCTAGAAAATGTGAGGAAATATTTACTGTATAATCAATAAGCTCTGTGAAGAACAATGAATTAAGATTAACATATGAAGATGATTTGAAATGTACTATACACATTGTGAAAATAGCTCTGGCAACCATTGTAGTTGTAGCTTCCGCAACAACTTCTATACATTCAATAGTAAATAATGTTGTGAGGAAAACTGCCAGCAAAATACCTTGAAGAGAAAGGAAAAGAAAGTTAGGTAAAAATTAGTACCATTAAATGAACATAAAATTAATGCCTTAATTTAGCAAAAAACAACAGAACTGTAATAATGAAATAAAACACAACAAAACTGATCTGGCCGTGTAGAGATTCCTATAAAATATTTCACAAAAATAATGGCAAGTGAGTTACCTCAAGTTGAGTTGCCTGGATAGGTCTGGCAACCATTGCATTTATAGCTGCTATGCATTCATTAATAAAAGATGTTGTCAGGAAAGCTGTAACAGTAGGTATTATAATAGGATTATATATTGAAAAAGCCACAAATAAAACCACCTTCATTTAACATAACCGTAATAATAAAATAAGACACAAGAAAAGTGATATGCCATGTATAGATTCTCATAAAAAAGTTGACTGAAATAATGTCAAGTGAGTTACCTTAAGATTCAACACACATTGTGTCATGCTATCAAGGATGCGAAAGATAAAAATGGGCAGAGTTTGCTGGAAAAATATTCATCAATACAATTTTTTTGTGAGTCATGCTTCTGTTATTGCAGATATTGGTCTCCCCAAACTTACTATGAACCTCTATGATGCCTGTGCACAAGGATACCCCTAAAGGTTATACCATATTGCACGTTGAGTCAAGAGTAAAATGGTATTATTATGATTTAGATAATGGTTTAGTGTAAGTAAAATGGTATTATTTTGGTAGAGTGCATATTCTGAGAGCGATTAGAGTATAATGCAAATGGATGTGTTTGGAGATAAGGCTGTGCGGTGCATTTGATTTGAATTTGTGATCCTGGTTTTTTTGGGAAACCAGGTAGGAGATTGTTACCTTTCTTTTACATCTAGAAATGGTGCTAGGTTGACTATCATGTTCTCTGGAATAGAAAATACTTGTGTTGCTTTCCAACAAACAGCTTAAACTAAAACAAATTAGCATAGAATTAGTGAAAATATTAGGTTGGGACAATGACAGACAGATAACACTTTCTATATACTTTTTATATTAAACATGAACTTGCTTGACTGGTAAGGTGAGATCCTAAGGCATTTTTGTGCTAGTCACCGACAAAGCAGTGATTGATGACCCAAAAAGTAAGTCATCAAGATATATCTAAATTCCTTGTCAACACTTGCATTTTCCTATCATGTCCATGTCAATGTAGGATGAGCAGATATATCTAAATCCCCTGTCAACACCTTCTATATACACATTGGTGTTTATACACCTACTCTAGCTTCCTTCTACATTACCAGTACATGGCACAGTCACTACCACTACTTTTTTTGCTTCCATGGCTTTTGGCTGCTTGTTGGATTGTATTCCTCTACCAAAATGTATGTGGTGCTTCTGTGTTTCTCAACATTTCAATCTATGGAGGCGCTGCCATAGCTAAGATAGATGCTGATTTGATATGCGCCACCTTGGACTGATGGCTTCCGGAGAAATGCGATTATGGGACATGCAGTTGGGGAAAAGCTTCTTTGCTTAATTTGGTGAGTCTCTTTTACATTCTCCCACTTTCCCTGACTGCACTAGTCAGCTTTGCAGAGTTCACTTAAATGAAATGTTTCTGAAGTATATGTCCTATAAGGTATTGCCTATATAAAAATCAATTTATTATGTCTCTAGCTGTTTGGAAAAAGTTGTACTATGCTACCTTAAGGGTGGCATTTATTATGACTAATAACAGTTAGAGACATATTAAAAAATTACAGAAATAGAAGGCAAAGTGAAAGGCTATTTTAGGTCTCTGTCAAGACAAGAGGACTTGTTTTCAAGAATTTTTTTTATATACTTCAAATTTTGTAAACCAAGATTTGCTCTCATCGTGAGCAGATCATACATTACAACAAGGGAATTTCTTTCCAAGGAGTTGTCTTAATTTTTACCTTAAGTTCAAGTTTTGTACCTTGTGTTTTATAAGGTTAAGCATTAGACCATTCTTGTGGAAGCCTACGAGGCCAATTCTTTATTAGAGTTTTTCTTTCTGTTTACCTTATATTGTTCAAATTTTGTATTCCTAGAGAAGCTAAATTGTTCAAATTTGTATCCCTAGAGGCCAGAAGTAAACTAATATGTCAACATGATATTTTGATGTCTGATGTTCTTTCTTTTGAATAAAATTGAAGTTTTGGTATATTTAAGAGGATAATAGTATTACAAAAGCCAGAGTCCTGAGAAGTTCAAAATATAGACACTGGCATAAAGCATTGAGTTGATGTATACCACTTTATGCAAAACAACATAGAACAAAGAAAAACCCTAAAACTGAACCCTGTTCCTATATCTAAAAAACCATGTATAAAGCCTCATTATATGCCATAAGTATGTTCTTCTCAATAGAAGAAACAAATCCTACAAACTAAAGAAGTTATAAGCGATAAAGTGAATTTTCATAATTTATAATTGAAAAAGCTTGTAGAGGTTAGTATAACCACATCTACAAACAACCCGTCAATATTGAAATGCCTAAAGATCAATGAATAATTTATAAAATGATCAATTCTCAGTACTATCTCCTTTCGTCTTTGCATATGAATCCCACATTTACGACAATGAAAATGCAATTTGGTTAGCAACAACAACATTAATTTTAGTGAATCCTTCAACTTGTTTGGCAACAATATTATTTAGTTTAGTGAATGCTTCAACTTCTTTGGTAGCAGCAACATCATTTGAGTGAACCCTTCAGAAGGTTAGCAGTGCATATCTATTGAAAAATGGCATCCTTATCATCTAAAGATGCATATGAGCTTATAGTTTGTGATCACCTATAGCTTTGTGGTCAACTCCAAAGAGCCTAATGCCAAATACAAATATATAGAAATGTTAAGCTGACATTTAGACTGAACCATACCGGCTAAATGACCTGTATTTTAAAGTAAACACTATCATATATGTCTGATATTGTGTTACCAATAATGTTGGCTTGGTTATCTGTAAGTCTCCTTCATTTCCAATCATAGGACCACATGTTTCCATAAATCTCTTGAAAAAGCTTAAAAAGCAAAAGGAGTGTTGAGGAAACTTAGGTTCCCTCTCCACAGGACCCCACTAAGTTAGGAAGTAAATGGATAGATAGTAGAACATCCAACATCCCAACAACAGCTGTTTGACCCATCAATCATGTAGAGATCATCTGTATGCTCTCTTAAGTTTCCAAGAAATTGGCTGGGAATCAAAACCCACTCAGATTTCAATAGAACAGTTAGAAATCACTGAAGAAACTGTCAAAGTTCTTCTGTAGTTGTGCCTTTTAAATGAAATCAATACAATTTTTTGTAAGTCATGATTCTGTTATTGCAAATATTGGTCTCCCCAAACTTGCCATGAACCTCTCTAATGCTTGTGCACAAGGACACCCCTAAAGGTCATACCATATTGTACGTTAAATCAAGACTAAATTGGTATTATTATGATTTAAATAATGGTTTAGTGTATGTAAAATGGTATTATTTTAGTGGAGGGCATAATGGAATCAGTATCAAATTGTCGCTTTACCAGTATTTTGAAAGCATTCATCCCCAAAAAGAGAAGTTTTAAAAGTTCCCAAAAGTTTTCTAACTGCCTGAGGCTGTGCAGTGCATTTGTTGACAAGACTTTAAAAATTTTCAAGCAAACGTAATACAAATTTTCAAGCAAATGCAATTGTCAGGCTTAAAGCCAAATTCTGTAACCTTTGCTTGCATTCTCCCTGCCCATGACAAAATGGGAGCTTTGGAACAGTATTTACATCCATCTAACAATAAAGAATAGAGGAACTTTGTCAGATATCATGGTCACGACTGCCCTAGTAAACATGCATGCAAAACTATTGCGTGAAAAAAATTACACTAAATTTGTACCACTCTACCTTTATACAGGAGAAGTTGAAGGGGGTTTGCCACCAAAACTATTGTGTGAAAAACAATTACCCAGAACAACTTTACAGATCAAATAAAACATAGAAAGAATTGCAAAATGACTTACCTCAAGATTCTGCAAAATGTTCTCAATACTCTCTGTCAACAATCAAACTGCATCAACAAGGCAGATATTTGTGACCAACTCCCATCCAGAGTAAATGCATTTAAGAAGGCAGAAGGCGGCTGCAACGCACAGGGTGCACCAAGACAAGAAGTAATGAGAAATGTGTTATAGCAGTGAGAAATTCAAAACATCCAACTAACTATATTATGCATTGTGCAAATGAATTGAATACAAAATATTTTTATATAAAGGCAATGGAATAAGTTGTATTAATGCATGTAAATCTCGTACAGATTGGATATGCCAACCGCATTATTTGGCACACCTATCTCATCTAATCTGATCTCTTAATCTTGTACAGTTTGATTTCCAACTAATTTTTTTGTGCATAATTCCTTGAGACAATAATTTTGCCGCAATATAATGACTCTCTGAAAGCCTGTGACCACCTCTTCCTCTAGAAAATCTACTTTCACTTTAGCACCCAGTGGATTTTGGACAAGTAGCAAAGTCAGTCCACAGTTAAGTTATCCATTAATTTTGACTTTCTTAGAGAAGTTGGATTGAATCTGAATATAGAAATTTATTTGATGACACATAAAAAATGAAAACTTTATCATGAAACATATAGAGTCATCTTTACTAATGGAAAGAAATATAAATTATGGTTGTTTAGAAATGTAGAGAAATAGTTGGGCATGTGCAGGATCATGGTAGGCCAAACAGGCCCTTAAGTGGCAATGAAAATTCAGAAAAATCAGAGTTAGGCAACTTGACGTAAAAATTTGAATAAGTTATCTATATTATTTCAAAAATATGTAAGAATAGAATCTGTGGGAAATTTAATGTAGTTTCTAAACTACTAGGTTAATTTTTTTAAAAACAAAATCTATTTGGTGAAAATTTGAAATTTCAATGCAGTATTA
>VDFB02025969.1:0-27847 GCA_007258455.2 Sequoia sempervirens
AACACTAGATTAGATCATTAATTTTATTTTACAATCCTTTTAGATTGATGTGAAAATATATTTAAATATAATTTATAATGTTGAATTAAAGGAAAATGGGTTCATTAAGTCTAGAGAGGCATGAAAGTCTTTTATAACACTCTACAACACTTTACAACACCATCATTAAATACATTTGAAAGGGTCCAACACCTAGTGTGGATGTGAAAAACACCTCACAACACCAAATCAAGGCCTTATTAAGTCCAATTTATCATTAATTAGTCCCCAAATCAAGCAAGTTACCTTTTTTCTATGGTACAAGGGGACATATTCACATGTTAATTTTACTTAGGCTCTAAGATTCCTTCTAGAAGAATGAGTTGTATTTTATAGACCTTATCTTATCCTAGGTTGTTATGAGATAGTTGTATCATATGATAGGATTAAGAAACTTGTCATGATCTTTTCTAATCCTATTCACCACCTTTCCTATCTATGCAAGGCATCATATATACATTTTCATATCTAGTTTGGCATTCTTGCATCCTTAATAATAACATGATATTTCTACCATTTCTCTCTTGTGGAAGTTATTTTCTCTTGCAAGTGACCTTGGGGTGTTTGAGGGGTTTTCCATAAAATCCTTCAATAGTGAGATGAGAAAAGTGTGACTTCATAAAGGGGCTAGGGAAATCCGTATATGGATAGTCATAAGGACAATTGGGTAGAGAAAGACTATATTTGGAGACAGTGATAGTGGTATTTCATCAAGAAAACCTAGCATAACAAGAGAAAGATGAGGAATTATTGATGAGAGCCAATCCACACAAAAAAATAGTCCTCTAACAACCAATGATGATAGTGCCAAATAGAAAACCGATATCAATGGCTACATGTATGTTGATGAAAGCATAAGGAATTTTTTCATTATCAAGACAATATCTAGGATATGGACAATGATATAATAGTGAGGAAGGTGAATTGAATATATTACATGGCATCTTGATGGAGAATGAAGTTATTTACTACATACCATTGATGGGGTAGATCCATCTAGTAAAAATGAATGAAAACTAAAAAAATTTAATGATGTATAAGAGATATTTGACAATGCCATAAAATAATCCATGATAGTTTTTAAAAGCAACAAGGGATGGTCACATTAACAAAAAAAAAGACCTAGTGACTTGGGTAAAAGAAAGAAGTTGGGTCCATGAAGAGGGGAAGTTTCAACCAAAAAAAATCTCGTAGAAAATGTGTACGTGTTATTAAAAAATCGCGTATGCGTTATGCATTGGGTACCCAAGCCTAAAAAAATGTGTATGAACTAAAAAATGCATACGTGTTATAACATGTACACATTTATAACACGCACAAGTCATTTATTTAAAAAATTAAATACCTTTTAGAAACGCTTACGCGTTTTGTAGTGCAAAACCCATACGTGTTTCTAAAAAGCATTTAATTTTTTAAATAATCAAGCAAATAAAGAACACATATGTGTTTTGTAACATGTACGCGTTTTTAAAAATGCATACACATTTTTAAAATTTTGAATCCCCAACCCACATGCTGCCTCGTTTTTAGGCTTGGGAAAGGCTTGGCAACCTGACCCTTAGCCTTTGACCTGCAACTAAAAAACTAAGGCAGATTCAAGAAGAATGTCCAACTTTGGCAATATGGTTGATGGACTTTTTTTTTGAACCAATCTATGAAATTAAAACCCATTAGAGAAAACGATGCCTAGTTTCCAAATATATATATTTTTATTAATATTGAATTATATTTTTAATTCATTTAAACCAAACTAGATCATAAACTTCAAATATTAGGCTTTTTTTTTGTTTTTAATAACTTTTTTTGGTTAAGTTTTCTTATAAAAAATATGGCGTAATCTTTAGACAATTCTCTCACAATGAAAAAATATTAAAAATGTTTGGATTTAAATTGAATTATAAGCATATACCTTCGATTTTAAAATAATTAAGATAGGTAAAATTCAATGAAAAATACAAAAATATCATCATCAATCTCTTCATGTTGTGAAAACTTCTTTTCTTCAAATAATTATCAAAATATTATTTTAAGGGTCAATAATTAATAAATACCGTTACGCTGGTATAGTAAAACTTTAAAAAGTGGTTTATATCCTATAAAATTCAATTATCATTTTAGGTATTTAAATGAGTATATTTGGAACTAAATTCAAAATTTTAAATTTCATATTATTGACTTTTTTTAAGATTCATTGTGTAAGTGCCTCAAATTTTCAGTCCAATTGTGACAAATTCTAAAAATCAGCAAAAACACTTCCACTTTTTGAGCTTTTGTGGACCCAACTTCTTGCATCATCCCACTTGGAAAATATTTGTGAGAAATTTCAAGTGAAAAGGGGTAAAAAAAAAATGTAAAAGATGACAACTAATATAAGAACAGTAGATGATAGTCAAAAGGAGCTTTGATAGTAGCTAACTAAGATAAGTATGATAGAGCTAGGCATCATAGTTGCAAGGAATGAAGTAAGAGCTAAATAAAGATACAGTAAAAACAAACAATGACAGAGTTAACTTATCAAGGATCTATTCTTCAAAACAATCATTAATCCCTTGTCATAGTTTAAGATGTTGATGCAGGATCATCCATGACCATTGGTAATCTTGCATCAACCAAAAATATCTCCTTGTTTTTTTTTTAATTTTCAATAAGGGCTAATGTGGGGAATTAATTATTTTAATTTCAAAATATTGTAATTTTCCCCTATGGTAATTTGTAATTGTAATTTTGGAGGTGGATTTACTTTGGTAATGTTTCTCGAGAAAACCAGAGGAACATTACATCCTAGGAATCCATTCAAGGTAGAGACCACTCATAAATGCATGTCCTTGCATGTTGATTTGTATGATTTGCATGCTCCTACGTGTTGGGGTGCACAAGTTTGCATGTTGGTGCATGTTCTTTCATGGAGCCATTGGAGCCATTAGAGAATAATGAAGCACACTAGATTAACCAAATTTGATTGGTCATGGTTTAGGTTCCCATGTGAAGGCCATGTGAGCATTGACTATTTTTTATTATTTTATGTTTTATTCTCCAAATGGGGTGTAGTTTTTCCAAGGAGGTGTTTTTCTTGTGGTTTTGGAAAACCATAGTGATTTTTCTCATTCATGAGTCTATATATTTAGGATGTATCATCTGGGAAGATGGCTTTAGATTTTTTTCAGTTTGAGATGGGGAGATGTTGGATTGAAGAGAGATTTGAAGACTCCATTTTTGCACATTTTTATTTGCATAGAAGCCCATATTTTAGGGAGCTAGTGAAGTCTATGTGAAGGGAGCTTGAGAGGTTCAGTAGAAGAAGGGTTGAAAGAGACCAAGACGACCCTTTTTTGTAGGTTTGAAGGTACTTGTACAACACAAAATAGAATTCGAGGTTGCAAGTTTATTGCAACAACAATTTCCATTGAAGATTGCAATTTGTAGGAGCTAGAACCTTGTGAAAGAAGTTGGATTGAAGAAGACCATTTTTATATTGATTTGTGCTATTGTAAATCAAATTTATATCAGTTTTTAATGATTTCATCAGCCCACATGGCTGAAAAAAAATGTATTTTATAAATTCTTTGTTGTTATGTAATTGAAGGAGAGCTTGAAAGAGAGGCCAAGATATTTCTTGCAGATTTTTGTGTTATTTCAAGTATTTTTGAAGTTGAATAGTTTTTTGTCATGAGTTTGTGATTGAGGGTTGGATCCCCTTGCATCAGTGGTATCATAGTAGGAGTTCTGGATTGTGCAGGTATAAGCACTGATGTGAGGTAGTTTGCACTAGGACCTAGGGGTGGAGAATGTTGAGGATTTGCAAATAGATCGCCGAGTGAGGTAGTTTACATAAGTAGAACCTGATGGTTTTTAAAATTTGTGTTAAGGATTTGTGAGGCCTTAAGGATGGAAAAGAGGAAGAAGACAATTAATATTTTCATTGGATGGATTCTAAGGATTCCTGGACTTGAGAAAATCAGAGAGAGACTTCAAAAGATTAGAGAAGAATATGTGAGGGTTGAAATGATAAAGATGAAGCGACATGTGATAAAACGAGAAGCAAAGATTGAAAGGATAAAATAAGAAGAGATGAGAGTTGGAGGTAATTGTGATTATCTTTCTAACAATATTTTGATTGTAGGAAAAGAAAGATGATGTAGCAGGGTGTCATGCATGTGGCATAGAAGAAGAAGATAATGAATACAAAGAAATTGATGAACCTAAAGTTGAGACATATCTTGTTGAAGACATAATGGTGGAGAATGAGGAGGTTGTATGTGTAAAAGAAGAGGTTGTAGTAGAAGTTAATATGACTAACTTTGAGTTTCCTAAGTATGATGAGGTGATTGGAAAGGAAGAAGATCTCCTACTGAGAGAGGAGATAAGGAAGATAGAAGAATTGTTTGTAGCCAAAGAAAGTGTAGCAATTATTGTAGATGAAGATGTTGTAGGGACAAAGCTTGAGAAGGTTACAAAAAATAAAGAGAGTAAAAAATATTTATTGTCAATAAAAGAAGAGTGACTTGCAAAACTTTCCTATGGAGGTGAGAAGATAAATATTTCACCAAAGGATGAAGAAGAAGATGTTGAAGCAGAAAAGAAGGATGAGGTAAATTCTAATTTTGAGTTTAAAATTGGTGATTATTTACCTTCTAAAGAAGAGATTGTAGTAGTAGAAGATGAAGTTGTAGCTGTATATTGGTATGCAAATATTGCATGTTTGTGTATAGAGGTTGTAGATGATGGTGCAAGAGGAACTTGGTGGAGGTGGTCAGTTTGTGGTCGGTTGGATCCTACAAAGAAGGAAAGAAAGGAAGAAGAGATGCAATGGAGGATGGTCCATGGTGGATGTAATGTCCATGGGAGGAAGTAGGAATAGAGTGCACACTTGGTGGAAGAGGACAAGAAGTTTCTTGGCTAAGTGGTGGAAGAGGTGGAGGAAGAAATTCTTCTATCTAATTCAATGATGGTGTTTACTGATAATTTCTTTCAATCCGAAAGGGTGGTACTACCACTCAACTCCATTTTGTGAATCCATATTTATAATTTTTTTCCTACCTTAGGTGTATGATGTTGGAGCATCCACAATCATCGACAATATTTCATCAAACAACAATATTTCCTTGCATTTTTTTGTATTTTCAATAAGGGCTAATGTGTGTGGAATTAATTATTTTAATTTTCAAATATTATAATTTTCCCCTATGGTAATTTGTAATTGTAATTTTGGAGATGGATTTACTTTGGTAAATATTTCTAGAGAAACCAAAAGGAATATTCCATCCTAGGTGTCCATTTTAAGGTGAGGACCACTCATCAATGCATGTTCTTGCATGTCGATTTGTATGATTTACATGCTCTTGCATGTTGGGGTTCCCAAGTTTGCATGTTGGTGCATGTTCTTTCATAGAGCCATTGGAGCTGTCAGAGAATAATGAAGCACACTAAATTGACAAAATTTGATTGGTCATGGTTTAGGTGCCCATGTGAAGGCCATGTGAGTATTGAGTAATTTTTAGTATTTTATGATTTATTCTCTAAATGGGATGTTATTTTTCCAAGGAGGTGTTTTGATTGTGGTTTTGGAAAAAATTTGTTGTTTTTCTCATTCACAAGTCTATATATTCAGGCCTTGTGATTTACGAAGATGGATTTAGATTTTTTTCAGGTTGATATGGGGAGATGTTGGATTGAAGAGAGATTTGAAGGCTCCATTTTTGAAAATTTCTATTTGCATAGAAGCCCATGTTTTAGGGAGCTAGTAGCTCCACATTTTGGGAGACATTAAGCTAGAGAAGTCCATGTGAAGGGAGCTTGAGAGATTTAGTAGAAGAAGGGTTGAAAGAGACCAAGAAGACCTTTTTGTTTCAATTTTGAAGGTGTTTGGATAGCAACAAATAGACTTTAAGGTTGTAGGTTTATTGCAGCAGTGATTTCCATTGAAGATTGCAAGTTGAAAGAGCTAGAACCTTGTGAAAGAAGTTGGATTGAAGAAGACCATTTTTTTATTAATATTTACTATTGTAAATAATATTTATATCAGTTTTTCAATGGCTTTCATCAACTCGCATGGCTGAAAAACAATTTATTTTCAGAAATGCTTTGTTGTTATATAATTGAAGGAGAGTTTGAATGAGAAGCCAAGACATTTCTTGGAGATTTTTGTGTTATTTCAAGTATTTTCTAAGTTGAATAGTTTGTTGTTGTGTGTTTTTTATTGAGGTTTGGATCCCCTTGTATCAGATATGCAACAAATTTTTTACAATGGCATTAACCTTTTTTAGATGATAGTGATTAAATTGTGGTCTCCATTTTCCATAAAAATCTTGAATATTCTTTCTTTGGCCAAATCACTATGATTTTTAATTTTCCTCACCTGAGTTTAATATAATAGTCTTGTTTATACCAAAGATGATAGAATAAATAATCATGAAAAGGAGAATATGATGGTGATCAATGAGAAGGAAGTGGTACATTTGACAATCGAAAAAGTAAAGAAATGCACACAATGAGCATCATGGGACACCTTATGATAAAGATTAAGGGATATAGTCTTAGGGTAGTATTGAGAGAGTTTTTGATAATGAAAGGATAGAGTTGCAGACCTATGAAGAGTAAGAAATGGCTCTATTCCTTTACAATGAATGCATAAAAAATCATCACGATAAGCAAGGTAAAGGATTACTAGATGATAAGAGGTAAATGATGTTTTGAAGAGAAGATAGGTAGTGAAGAAAAAAAATTGGACAATGTAAAAGACTATAGAAAAATATGAAAAGGAACTAAGAGTTTTGATTTTGTAAGTTATTGATACAAAATACAATCCATAGAAGGTATTTAAACCTATACATGATGAAAATCATCTCTATGTTTTAAGTAATTCATGAAGAATTGAAAGAACTAGCAAACCATTGAAAACTCAATGTCCCAATTAAGAAGTCACTTTGATCCACATCTAGAAATGATTAGTTATCATATTCAACATCCAAATGAAAAATGTATGACCATTTCTTTCACAAGCTATGTTGCTAGCTTATTTTTAATAGTATATATGTGGGCTGAATTTTAGGAGATCATGTTTAGTGTACCTATGAAATAGTGGACAACTAGTAATCATATTTTATGTTCTCTAAGACTAGTGATTATTTTTTAAAATTGATGTCACTTATTCACAATATCTCCCACTTATGTCTAAATAGAACACTATTGCACTAAAACACCAAGGGAATTTAACATAATTGAGAAAGATAGTAAGAAGAAGCCTCATAAACCGTGGAAAAGAATGAAGGATAGTCAATACATTCATATGTTATTTTTGATAAAAAAAAAATAGAGGATAGAGAAAGGAATGAGAAATGGATGGGTTAGTCACAACATAGTAGACAAAGGTGATAGTTTGGTAGGGGTTTTAAACCTTAGGAGCCTTAGATGAGCAAATGAAGTAATGTTTTTTATTTTATTTTTATGTGAGGACCTAGCAGTGATAGCAAAGAGGACAGTGTAGAAAAAGGACAAAAGAAGACAAAAAAATTCAAAGACCATACTATGACACCTTCATGCTAGCTAACAAGGATATGAATGCAAGATACATTAATATAGTAGAGTCAGTCATGACAAGGGTATTGCAAGGTATATTTGAGGAAGATATAAGAATGAAGGAGACTTCAATGTATCAAACAAGTGTCAAATCTTGTCCTAAAATATCTCCCACACAGGCTATTAGGGAATTTAATCATTTCTAAGCATTTTCCACATGTTCTATTGGAAAGTTTGAGGAAGATCCAATAGTTGAGACTTGAATGAGTAGTTATAAATTCTTTCCATGCAATTATGAGCAGTTGGAGAACATCTAGGACAATTTAATGAGTTGTACAAAATAGAGAGAATATAGGGTAGTTTGACCTAGTTTGAAGAATCTCTAAGCATCTAGGAGATGTTCAAGGAGGCTTGGCTAATAGATAGTGTGAAGGAAAGAAGTTTTATTCTTCATTACATTGATGTCATGAAGGACACCCATAAGTTACTTATTCTTGGTTACATTGATGTCACGAAGAGGTATATAGGAGGGAGTAGAATGAAGATCTACATTTTTTAGTTCCATGTTAAATTTTTATTATATCTTTCTTTTGTAGGAACCCTAAGGAAAACACTGATCATAGAACCATTCTTAGAAGATTGTATAATAATCAAGTGAACCCATATACTCTTATGACTATATGATCTCCTCCAAAGAACTATTCTCCTTCATCTAGATTGAACTCAAGGTAGTCATAAACATTTTGGTCAATATAAGAATATATTTATTTGAGATGAAGGAGAGTGTGGGAATGAGGAATAACTCTATAAATGTGAAATAATGAGTGGTCAACTAGAGGATAGGGATCCACAATACTAAAAATAGCTCGCATCATTTAATGAAATAGGAAATGGTATGTTGGTCAGATGATAACATTGATAAAAGATCAAATGTGCTAGGATGGATGGGTACTTGAATGTCCTTGTGATCCCTATGTTTTGTAGTTGCATGACTATCTACTTTTAAAGGCGTAGGGGGAAGAAAAGCTAGACAATATTAAAGGTAGATACTAACCAACTAGTAGGTATCATTAAGCTATTTTGCAAATATTAGTTTGTGATTATTTAGTCCTAACAACTATGCAACCATACTATAGTCCAATTTGTAAGTGAGCCTTATTCAATTAATCAATTATAGTGTAAATATGGATAACATTAATCATTTATAGTTACATCAGTTCATTCACTACAACAAATCCTTATGATTTGATCTATTTTTTGCTTCCACCCACTATTTTAATGTATTTTTTGGCAATTTTCTAAAAATGTTAGTGCTATTTATCGAGATGGCACAATTTTTGGCATTTATTGCACCGATTAGTACAAGTAAGCACTAATTTAGGCACTAATTAGTGCCTGAAATAATGTCATCTTTAGCGCCAATATTAGCTTCAAGTGTAGCATCGATTTTAGCTTCGACTTTAGCTTCAAGTTTAGTGTTGGTTTAGACACCCCTATGTTGAAGAGACTTATTTATATGTCTCATCGACGATGTAAAATAGTGAAATGTCAACAAGATACAGGAATATCAAGGAGAGAATCACTTATGCCACATCAACAAGGTATATCTACAAGTGCTTGGTGAAACACAACTCTTGGATATAATGAAGTAATGTCGATGAGACATTGAGATATTGGTAAGACAAATAAGATTGTCTCATCGACACTCTTCAAGTAATGATCAAAAGCATACACCACTATACCACCGGGAAGGTGAGCAACATATGCGGTAGATCGGTATACACCGCAACCCCACAACAAGAAGCCTTGAGCAAGGCGGTAGTGCAATAAACAGTAGAAGGGAAGGGGAAAACACCACTATACCACAACGATAATCACAAATCTCTTTGACATGGCAGAGTTACACCGATATATAAAGAAATACCGCCAAAGGAAAATATCGATGAGATAGTGGCATATCGGCAAGAGATATTAACTTGACTCATTGACATTGGCAACCAACATCAGAGGAACATAAGATCTTATGTTGATGAGACATTGAGATATCGGTAAGACAAATAAGATTATCTCATTGACACTATTCATGTAATGATCAAAAGCATATACCGTTATATCGCCAGGAAGGTGAGCAACATATGGAGTAGAGCGGTATGCATAGCAACCCTGCAACAAGAAGCCTTGAGCAAGGCGGTAGTGTGGTAAACGTTGCATCATTACAATTTATAGAAAATCACATCAGTTTCCAAAATTAAATGCTCTTAAATTATTAAGGGTTTCCAAAACTAATATGACTGAACACCGCGCCATCCAAAGATAAGTGAGTTTTCCCAATATCACACTCAATTGTAGTGCACTAGCATGGAAGGAGCTAAGGATATGAGAAGAAGTCCTGCAAGCGTCAAATACTCAGGTAAGTGCATGAAAACTCTCTAAAAGATCTCTATTAATATAAAAAATATTTCAAGTTTTTGTCATTTGAAGCCATAGTAGAGAAAATTGAAACATGCCTCCTAAAAGAAAACAATCAGAAGTAAAAGAAAGTCAACCTAAAATTAAAGATGAAGAACCTAAAGTAAAGAAGAGACTGCTCCATCAGTCCATATTAGATATACTTCCAAGGTCTACTAAAGAGGGTAATAAGAAGTTTCTTGTGGACACCACACAAATTTGTAGGGATGCCCTCATTTCCAAATCTAGATGGGACCTATTTTTGTATTTTTATAGTAAGAGAACTGAGAATATTTCAGTGTCAAATGCTTGGATGTTGGATATAGCAAGGTTGATTGTCCCAAATGTGTTTGTGGATGTAGAATTTATCAGACTGCTAGCCAAACACTATCACTCAGCTACCAAAACAGTAAGGTTTCCAAATGGCACAGTATTGGTAGAAGTAACCAGAAAAGCCATCATTGAGTGTTTTGGCTTAAACAACCAAGCTCTGACCAAGATAAACCTATAGAAAAGTGAGGAGAATTATGCTAGGTTAAAAAATACTTATAGAAGTGATGAGGTACCCTTATATATGAAAAGAGGCATTGGTAACAAAACATTCCCCATCTCTAATACCACTATTGAACCATTTAATGTGACATATTTTTAGTATTACTTTGTGAATACATATTTAGCTCTTTGTCAAGTGTTAGGGATAGATGCTCAAGATAAAATGCCAATAGGCCTAATGATGATGGCCATGGGAATTCAAAACCCTGAAACTAATATTGAATATGAATTTGCTTCATACCTTGAGAAGTTGTTAGATGACGAATTCTCCCAAGTCATAGAGGATAGAGCACCGATTACATTCAGACACTATTCCCTACTGTGTCATCTGATATTGTACTAGAATAGGGACCAATGGACTAAAAGAATGGACTTGGCTACAGTGGATGAGCAAGGGAATCCCACACCTGTCAAGAAATGGTGCTATATTTGGGACATATAGTGCAAGAATTCAAGCTTTGTTGTATTCTACGAAGACTTTGTACATAGAATCCTTCAATTTCTTGGGTATGCAATACCAAGATTTTCAACCAAAATGTTGCAACTAGTGATACCTTTGGCTTGAAGACCAGAGTAGCATCATACACACAATTTTGGAGATTGGTTCTTCCTCCCGGAAGTTACAATAATAAGATTTTATGGATTCCCTATTGCTCCACACATACTGCCAAAATTTGTGCCCCTCAGATTAGCATTTCTTGAATTTATGTGGCAAATGATGTGGATGGAGAAATATGTAATGCACAAGTAGAAGAAAGGCACTTTCCTGCCAAACCAAACCAAGTGTGAAGATTGGATTGTAGGCTCAGACACACTAGAGGAGTTATAGTATTATTTGAAGACAAGATATGCATTGAAATATGGAAAAGAAAGAGCCTTTGACCCTGAAAATCATATTAACAACATAAGGCACAATATTTTTACCAAAATGAGAGTGCCACACCAAGTAGATTTTGAAGAAGATGTCATAAGGAGCTGCATTACTTATAATGATGTACTTAGTAGAAGGAAAAAATGGGAATATATGAAGAAGGTTGAAGAAAGGATGAAGCGGAGGTCCAAGGATTTCCTAGGATACTTTGTTGAGGAAAAGGACCCCATCAAGAGGTCAAGATTGATAGTTGGTAGATTTGAGACTTGAAAGAGGAAGCATATCTCCGAAAATCACTTTGGTGGTGCAAGCTAGGAGCATACCCGGTGAGAGCCTCTCCCAGGGGCACTCCCATGGGCGTTACCGCCAAAGACGGAGACATGGGCGTTGGAGCGGACCAGTACCTTGGGGATCTCTCTGAGGGGTGGGCGATACTAAGGAAGTGGCTATAGTACTGCAGGCATTGAAAGGTGATATTGAAGTTGATCATCCCATCCTTGAGACCAATGCCCATAAACATGAGGAAAGGATGGGTGATGTAGAAAAAACAAATATAGAGGTGCATTCAAGAGTTCGAGAAATTGCGGCAGGGAGGAAGTTCATGAGAGGATGGTAGTTTCTTAAGACTCGCAGTTTAAGGATTTCTGGATGAAGATGAAGATATATAATTTCGAGAGAGAGGGATGGAGTCAATAAAGGAATTGAAAGGAGATCAAGAAAATGAATGGTACATAAAATTTCCAAGAATTTAAGGGGTTGACAACATTTTGACAGCTAGAGCTAGAGGTAGTCAGAAGGGCAAAATGCCATGTTTTTCTCGACACAGGATTGAAAATGTGAAGTCAAGTGCGGGCTCTGAGAGGTCAGCTACTGGTTGCAAGGTGACTGATGAAGGTCACGAGTGGAACTCGGGTATAGCAAGGTGAAACCCTGCGCTATATCAGTTCAAACAAAAAATATGTCTAAAAAGCCAAAATTATTGGATTAATTCAAAGGGATGAAAGGGAAAGAAATGGTAAGAATGATAAAGATACCTTTAGGGCACTTCACAATAACCATTGACCATGTTCAGCAAACATTATAAGGAAGTTAGAAGATAGATTGAAGATGCGGACAGAAGTTCCTAAATGATAAAATTGTGTACTGGAGATATAAGCAAATTGAAGAAAAGTGAATCCCAGGAGGCGGGATTCCCTCACAAAGCAAGGAAATACGGGCCTCCCTGTTGCTCCGATGCTGGATATTATGAAGAACATTTTGAGCAATTAAAACTCGAGAAGGAAGTGGATGTAAGGGCCAAATGAAGCCCAAGATAGTGAAAAAGATAGATTTAATGCGATTGCCAGAAAATGTATGACATGGATAAAATCAGTTATGGATAAACTGGAGAATGTGCATGATAGTTATAAAACACTTCAATAGGCAATGGATCAAATAAA
This sequence comes from Sequoia sempervirens, assembly GCA_007258455.2. NCBI lineage: Eukaryota > Viridiplantae > Streptophyta > Pinopsida > Cupressales > Cupressaceae > Sequoia > Sequoia sempervirens. The sequence continues at coordinate 12,865 of VDFB02025969.1, forward strand.
GACACATATGCTTGTATTAGATCCTTTGTTCAAAAGGTGGCAGCCTATTCACCACACTTTGGCTAAGTTATGCAAAGTTCTACAAAGAAGTCTTGATGCACCCACAACATTAAAGCCAACTAAACAAATTGTGAAGATGATTATTGATGAATTTCAGTATGTATAAGGGTTTGATAAAAAGATTGTAACACGAATGGATTTATTCCATACCTGCAAACAGTGGTATATACCTAAAATCATGAGAGATGGTGATCAATTGGAGGACTTGGATAAGTGGAAGAAAGAATTCAGTCAGGTTGTTCATAAGTGTGTAACTCATATACAGGAGGATGATGATACCAGTCTTCCCAGGCTAAATGGATCATGGATGGGACCCAATTCAGTGCCAATCGCGGGATACTAAAGTTTATAATGATGACGCTATAGATATTGGAAAATCATGCCAAAAACGCCACAAAAGATAAAGAATATAAGTAGCCGGCGGATTTCGATTATGGTGGGAGGAAGAAAGTGATATTCGAGTTTGAAGAGAATGAGGACACTAAGCGACATTGGATATTACATGTCGTGGAGAACTTTCCAGGAATCAATGATCATGGGTCTTCTATTTTGAATAATGGAACCATATGTCAAAATGTCTTAAGTCTTGTTATTTCCTTAATTATGCTAATTAAATAGTTGTTAGTAAAAGTAGTTATGAAAGGTTGTTTCTTTTTGTAAAAGGCTTGTAGCTTATTGCTTCCTATATAAATAGGAGGCAAGACCCTGGTTCAAATTATAATGTCATATATCGACATTTTTGAGGGCTTTTTGTTATTAATATATATCATCAGCATTGAAACGTATAATGGAGAACATCTTATTATGTCGTAGATTCTACATATTTGTGTTTATCATTATGTATTTTTCATATGTTTTTTCCATACTTATTCTTCTACTTATATTTGAATGAATATATTTATTTAGCCTCATCTTTGTGCTTATGTGAGATGAATACTGGAAACCACAATAAAGCATTTATTGTGGATGTTGGTAGAGCTGCTATTTTTTTTGAAAATTTGAGCTTATTTTGCCTTGTTACATGTTCAACATAAAAATGGAAACTATTTAAAAATAATAAAGTTAACAAAGTTTATTATTAAATAATTGTGAGTTACATGCATTAATATTTTATTAACTTTTTTGTCTTCACGAACATATGTTGATACAAAATGAATGGAAGAAGCATCCAAGTAATCCTAATTTTTTTCTACCAACAATTCATACCAAAGATTGAACAATTTAAGGATATTGCAATAGGTATTAATTAAGGATATGATGACGATGATGTATTCTTGTACTTGTATATTATATGAAACATTCCTTATTTTCTATGAAATAGTGTATATATTCTTGTACTTATAAATATTCTTTTACTGTTATGTCTATTAAATAAAATAGAGTTTAAATAAAAAATGCTTCACCCTTTTTTGTAAGTGAGTACATGTGAATTATTGTTTAAGGAAAAATATTATAGTGTTTACGTTTTCAGTTTACTAGTTTCAAATCTTCATTTGCTATGTATATAAAATTATATGTGCTCTTTATCTCAAATGACATAAAACAGTAATATCAGGAGAATCAGGGTTTTCAATTTCAGCACCATCATTGTCCACACTTTTCATATCCTATTCACTTTTAAGTACAATCATCAAAATTTTATTTTTATTTCTTTTTCTAGTTAATCTTGATTTTCCTTCCTTTACTCTGATGCAGGTTGCATGTTAAATTTCAAACATTTTCTATGCATTTTTTTGTATATATTATTTTCTCAGTGCATCATTATGTAACAACAATTCCACTTCTGAGATATTCAGTAAAAATAAATGAAAGCACATGTTTTCTTTGTCAAGGGAAATGTATGGTGAATACCCCATGTCTTTCAGATAAGTGTGCAAGTGAAATAATACATAACTAATTGAATATGATTTTCTACTGTACAATTGTTTTTTTATGTGCTTTTTACTTTTTGCATGTGAATTACCCTCAGAAAGAGGCTACTTATCTTTTCTTAAATGAAGCCTTTATATTTCTTGTCTATGAAAGGAATTTACTACTGGACAATAGGTTCGTGAATTTCATACAAATTAAGATTGGTGTAAAAGGCCATCCCCGCAAATGTTGTTTGGTCTAGAATTATAATGGAAAATAAAAAAACTTGCTAGGAGAATAAAATAGGTTTTCAATTGTCCAAGTACAACATAATATTACTAAAGCATTTCAAATTTTAGGCCATAAGAATCATCCTTTTTTAAACATGGATTGCAAATGACTTTGAAAAATTAGAAGTCTTGGTCATTAACATTATTGTCTACTACAATGTCATCCAGTGCATCATTGTCAATTTTCATATGTTCTTTCAAGCATTTAATATTATCCTCATCCTCATCTTGACCTGCATCATCTTCATCATCATTGAAATTTGACTGTAGACCATCTATATTGTTACCAGATGTATTTGGATGATCATTTTCTATAACATCCATATTGTTGTCTTCCATAACATCATCTAACTCTAGATTTTTTTCTTCTTGTTCCTGAACATAACCATCTTCAAATAAATCTTGGATATTAAAATTTCTTGATGATATCTAATCTCTTTCTCATTTTTTGTTTTTTTATCAATATCACTAATGCATAGGTAATTGTGCCCCGTCTTGGATCATAGTATATAAAATATCCATTTGAATTCCGTATCTTGCTGAAAAATACTTACTGAACGACATACATATATTAGACATTATATAAATTGTATGAACTTATATACATCAATTGAATAATGGAACATTATTTTATAAACTACCTTTTTTATACAATAATTGCTATAAAACACAATTTTGACAACGCAATTTATAAAACATTAGTCCACACTCATTTTGTGTTCTTTGGTTTTCTATGAGAACATCGGGAGACATGTTCCTCCCTCTTAGGGTGGAGGGGTTTCAGAGCCGTCAGCAACTCATCCCAGTGGGTCCTGTAGCTCAGCCATTATCTGATCCATCAACCTCTCACTTTCCACCATCCTCACATCTTTGTCATTTTATAACTCAACAAATTCGACAGGTTTGAATCTTACATTAGGGTCCTTCCCTTACTACTATTTATAAATCCTTCAATATTTTTACATGTATTACCCTTAAGATGACCTCTATTCCATTTCTTTTCCTTTCCAATTGGAGATGATGTGTATATATTTTGAATTTAGACCATATGCTAACATGCTGAAACATATTACGCTAGCCTTCTCCATTCACCATTATATGATGGACCACCAATATGGCATTAATCTCCTAGTGGTTTGTTCTGAATTGTTTCTATGTTTGGATCCCACATGTACATTTTGGACAATAAAGAGGCCTAGATTCGCTCCATGAATATTGGAGGGTCATATCATGCAGATGTATCCCCAAAATTGAAACACCTCGTACACTCTAGGTAGTTGTTGATCACTAGGCCAAGCATAATATAGTCGATGATCAAATGTCTCTTTGTAAATTGATCTCAAACTCAAGGGAAAGTCATCATCTCCATCACATTCATTTTCATAGGGTATGTAGTCCACCTTCCCCTTGTCTTTGAGAAAATTATGCATCTTCACACCGACTCTTGTTTTGTTACTTGTTTTCGTCAATTCCTCATCTTTCAAGCTGGTATATTGGCACATATTTTTGTTAGATGTATCATATGATAAATGATCATTGCCCTCTAGGATAGAAGTCGGTGATCGAGGAAACTTTAAACCAATAACTTTATCCTAAAAGTATCCATTAAGAAAAAAATAGTTAGTTAAATAATATAAAACAATTTTTAAATGAAGTATACATGTTATTTATATCAAATTGGAAAATTCCTCACCACAATTCCTATTGGATTTGAATCGATTGTAGGAGGCATACTACCGATTGGAAGCTCATCATATATGTAATTTCTTTGTACAATTTCTCATTTGAATTGTTTCTTTCCACGACATACAAAACATCCACAAACAAAAAATTTCTCAAAGTATTCATCCCAAGTACTATAGTCCTGACCTACCTCTTCTTCAGTGCAATCATTTGTTGTGTCTGCAGTATCCATTGTCATATCCTCTTCCACCCACTGTCGTCTACGTGATTTAACAGTTTTAGGTCCACGTCCACGTACATATCTTGTTCTTTGCTAGTTGAATGCTTAGGCTCTGCATTTGCTCCAACCTCCATCTAAAATTATCAACAACATGCATTAATTTATGTCAAGATTGGATAATACATTATAAATTTCAATAATACTATGAAAAAAAATGGATGTATCACAAAATTCCATCAGATTTATATTTGACATATTGATATCATGTTTTGGCTATCCTAATTTTCAAACTCTTCCCTTGATCATAGAACCACATTTAATCACCATTCTTGTGCATTTTCAACCAATAAGTTTGACCTCAGAGGCCTCATGGACAAAAAAATGACTTTATCTCCTCTACATTGTAGCATTTGTGAATTCATAAACACCTTCCTCCTTTGGTTGAGGTTGCTTTCTCTTCTTACCGCTATTGTATCTGAAAATTCCATTGTCTCATCTATTTCCACCCACTTTCCTCTCAATGATTTAGTATTTCTATGCTATCCACATCCTCTCTCCATGGCCTTCTCTGTGAATAAAAATGTTTCCACAAAAGCTTTCACCGCACTACCACTGAGAAGGAAAAAGCAACTTGCAGGACCACAGCAAAAACCGCTCTACCGCACCGAGCTGATGAAGGAGTCGTGGGATAGCGGTGGTCACCGCACTACCGTACGCCAATGGTAGAAGACTTGCGGGACTGCGGGAGTCACCACAACACTGCCAAGAATAGAAGGAAGACTCGCATGCTACCACAAAATATTTCACCGCACTACCACCAAGAAGGATGAAACACCTTGCAAGACCGTGATAAAAACTACTCTACCGCACCGAGTAGATGAAGGATCTACAGGACAATGGTGGTCACAAAAACAAGGCAGGAGTTGGAATTATTTCCAACACTCTGGGTCCTATGATACACAACAATGAAAATAGTCACTATACAACAATGATAGGTGCTAAATTAAGCGCACTTGATGTCGCCTTATACGTCCCAAACATATTACATTAACGGCCAAAAGTCGGCACTAAAGTTGGCATTAACTAACGTCGACTAAAGTGCAACTAATGAATCAAAATCAAAAATTTAAAACTTTCCCACGTGAAGGAAGAAATCAAATGACAAAAAAGGGAAAAACATCGTGCAAAGGAAGAGAGCAGGGTGCTACTAGCAACTGATGAATGAATGAATGAATGAATGAGAGATTTTAATGACATCCACGAGACCAAGCAACCTAAGGGACCGAGAGCCAAAAAGCTAAGGAATCTCCAAACTATTTTCCATGTTGGACCTTCTTTTATGAATTTTGACCAAAAAACTAGTTGTCTTGCTAATCTTCTCCTCCTCAAATAACTCGTGCAAATTGTCATCCTTTAAGTTGAATTTTTATGAGAAATTCGATTTAGTTTGCAACAACATAGGTAAGGTTAAATTTTTTTTTCTTGCTTGAATTTGTGATTGTTTATTTCTCTTTGTATTGCATTTGAATTTGTGATTGTTTACTGGTTCATGGCCTAACCAGTTCAGGCAACCTCTAAATTGTCCCATCATTATAAATTGTAAAACCTTTGAGAAACCAACAAAAAAATTTACCCTACCCATTTGAGCTTTGGCTCAAAATATTATAGCACGAAGTGAGGATGTCTCCATATTATTTCCCTAACCTGGGTATCAAGGAAATAGTGAACTTCTTGGAAAATCTGGGAATTGGGTCAGTCACTGCTGAGCAACTGTTGAAAATAAATGCAAAAATAGCTTGGTTTTTCCCAGCCACGCCATAGTCACTGATGCCATGAAAAATTCATGCAAGATTGCATTATGAAAGAGTTTTCATGATAAGGTTATCAACACTAAGCAATCCAAGTGAACATATTTTCCCTAGGTTATCAACACTAAGCAAACCCAACAAACATATTTTCCCACAAAACAAAACTTTCATACCACAAACTGGATGAAAACTTCCATACTTGACAGTGTGCTCTTCATTTGCCTCCATAGACTGGATGAAAATAATTTTCCCTAATTTGCCTCAAAATTTCAAGCAATGGAGGGAAGTGAGCATTGACAACAAACTCTGGCCACAATGAGGTAATCCATTGTCAATTTATAGATTTAAATGTTTCCATTGTTTCTTTTTGAATTTTAATGTTTAGTTTTTTATTTCCTAGTAAATTTAAAAGAAATATAATTTATCATATATATATATATAGGGACATAGAGATAGGGCAAGATAAAGATAAGATTGGCTTCCATATTGGGGGTAGAGGCAGTGAACAAATTGATTAATGTGGACTGGACAACACTTGCCAGATACATAGAAAAACAATCTATTAATGCCCCTCAAACATTGCAAAGAAATCAATTGTGTCAAAGGGAATCAATTGATTCACCAACCAATCCTGGATCGAGCAAAAGAACCAGGAGGAAATCAATGACAATAAACTCTAAGAATGTGGAATAGGGGCTTGAGGCTTCCCTTTCGTGCAGGACCGCGAGGATTTTCCGCCATATTTTCGAAAATGTTGCGGTGGTAGCTACAATACGAAGATAGAATGTGAGGTGGTTCTAGGGGAAGTCCGAATAGCGGATGTTGAAAAGCGTTTGTGAATAGGTTGAAGGAATCATTCATTTAATGGTTCAAAGACCATCTACATTTTCCATTCTCAAAGATACCCATGTACTTGAAAAAAGAAGTTATCCATGACATGGAGATTGATTTTGGCATAGGTTGGTCTATAAAGAAGATAAAGCTACATATGTCTCAAAAATGCAAGAGATTTCGTTGCAACCAAACAAAGAAGATAAAAAATCCCTCATGAGCTAAGGCAAAAAAAAAGGCCAATTGATGTAAGTGTGAAAGTATGGAGAGAGCTTGTAAAAGCATATGAGAAGTCCAATGCACGAAGGAAGTCTGGTGAGGAGAGTACGCAGGTATTTTAATTTTCTCAAAAAGATTATCAAATTTATTAAGCGATATTTAAAATTTTATTTGTGCATAGTTAAATTGAATTGAAGGAGTATATGTTTTAGGACAAGGCCTCAAGGCTGGAAGCAGAAAGCTTTGCGTATGCATTTGCGTTGGTAAGGTTCTAGGGCAAATTAGTACATTTGTAATTATATTTAATATGTTAAATGATATTATTTATTTATTTTGTTGGAAAAAGTAAATGATTGCATATTAATTAGTTTAACTAGTCCATATGCCATGTTTTGACAGGAGGAGAAATATGGCCACCATCCAAAGAAATTTGAAAAGAATATGTTACAAAAAAAAAAGTGGAACGATTTTGTAATCTGGATGGAGAACGAGGTGTCAATAGTTGAGTTTCAATAACTTAGTTGTATATTGTTGTGTTAATATGTCAATTTGCATCTCTTGTGTTGAGTTGTTTATTGATGCATAGGATGAGTAAATAGAGCTCAAATCTTATGTTTACAAGATGACCATTTATGTGCATGAATAAATAGTAGAAGGATGTAAATGAACTAAATTTATCTAACTTTATGCCTCTTGGCAGGAATTCCTCTTGAATCTCTAATATCAGGTGCCTAAGACTTCCCTATAGCTTTTACCTTTCGTTGCCACCTTTCCTCTTCACTGTGAGACTCGTCTCCTTTTTACTTATATGCATTTCTGGCTTCGACTTCTAATTCATTCCATGTTTTACCTTCCTCCTCTTCAGAATCTTCTTCTTCTTCTTCGTCCTCCTCTGACTCCACAAGAGAATCATCTTTTGAACCTTCCTCATCTGATTCTAATTCCTCTTCTACATCAAAAGGTTCATATCCTTGATCTGACTCTTATGAATTATCAAAATCATAATCACTAGCTTCCATATTCAAAAATTCCCAACCAACATCTTCAATAAATTTATCTAGATCATCAATAATACTCTTCAAAATTGGTCGCCAGTTCAAGTTCATTATGCTTTGATAATACTTTATATCCATGGAGTTTAGCCATCTCTTGATGCCATCAAGTGAAGATTGAGGAATGGCATCAATGCGGAGTACATCCTGCTTGAAGTCTTTGAAAATAATAGCCATATCAAATTATTTTTTCCCAACTCATACTCTCTCAAGGTTAACAATCTCAATCTCACTAATAGTGATTACTAAGAAAGGTAATTCCACGAACTCTACCAAACAGTTTATATTAGGAACAATAAAAGTAGAGGCTTTGAAATGAACTCCATGAAAACCAAGCTCTCTAAATGGTATATCAAACTCTAGTTCAAAATATTTTAGATGAGGCTACTCCCATATAAGCTCTCTTACTCGCTTGAAAAATCCTTGAAACTCTATATTGATTTTATTTTCTTGTCCCTCTCTTTTTGTTCTTCCTCAATTTCATCAGGATCATACATTGACCTTCTTGCCCCTCCTAAAGTTTGGACCACATCTATTACCTCCACATAAAATTGGACATCCTTGGTCTTCTTGGTTCCCATGCCATGATATGGTTATGCAAATGAAAATGAAGCAAAGTAATCATCTCCTTCTTTGTTGGTTGGAAGAATGCATGCTTAACGTTTTGATACATGATATCAGCTCTCTCTTCTACTCTAATGGTTGAATACCGAAATCAAGTATGGTGGGCCTCCAGAGTTCCAGTCATCTTTCTTCATCTTCCACCAAATGTTGGCCTGATCCACACGTCTTCCAGCCTAATTGGCTTTGTTTTTGAAATCTGAAGTTTCTCTTGAGTCACCAATGTAGCTCTCTTTTCCTTTTCAAACTATTTCATTACTACAAATCGTCTCTAGGATTTAATCATTTGTACCACATGGTTGATGTGCTTTGAATCCTTGCATCTAAATGAAATTTCCTTAACATAAATAATGCTAGGGAATTTCAATGTTTCCATTGTTGTTGGCATTAAAGTCAGTACCTGCAACATTGAAAATCATCCTTATATAAGAATTCCCTCCATCTTGTTGGCTTGTAACACTCTTGATGGTGGCTACATGAAATATGATTCTGATTCCTCTTCTACATTAGAGGCTTCGTATCCTTGATCTGACACTTCTAAATTATTAGAATCACTAGCTTCCATATTCAAAAATTCCCAACCACCATCTTCAAAAAATTTATCTGGATCATTAGTAATACTCTTCAAAATTGGCCTCCAATTCAAGTTCATTTTGCTTTCATAATACTTTATATCCATGGAGTTCATCCATTCCTTGATGCCATCAAGTGAAGATTAAGGAATGGCATCAATGCAAAGTACATCCCACTTGAATTATTTGAAAATAATAGCCATATCAAATTCCTTTTTCCCAAGTCATACTCTCTCAAGGTTAACAATCTCAATCTCACTAATAGCGATTACTAAGAAAGGTAATTCCACCAACTCTACCAAACAGTTTACTATAGGAGCAATAAAAGCAGAGGATTTAAAAGGAACTCCATGAAAACCAAGCTCTCTAAATGGTATATCAAACTCTAGTTCAAAATCTTTTAGATGAGGCTACTCCCATAGCTCTCTTAAGTTTGCTTTGACAAATCCTTGAAACTCTGTATTGATTTTATTTTTTCCACCATCCCACTCTCTTACTTCTTCCTCAATTTCATGAGGGATCATACATTGACCTTCTTGCCCCTCCTAAAGAGTCTGGACCACATCCATTACCTCCATAAAAGCTGGACATCCTTGCTCTTCTTGGTTCCCATGGTGATATAGTCCCATGCAAAATGAAAATGAAGCAAATTAATCATCTCCTTCTCTCAGCTAGTTGGGAGAATGCATGCTTAATGTTTTGATACATGATATCAGCTCTCTCTTCTACTCTCCTTAGTTTGAATATCAAAATCCAGTATGGTGGGCCTCTAGAGTTCCAGTCATCTTTCTTCCTCTTCCACCAAATGTTGGCCTGATCCACATGTCTACCAGCCTAATTGGCTTTGTTTTTGAAAGTTGAACTTTCTCCTGAGCCACAAATGTAGCTCTCTCTGCCTTTCAAGCTCTTTCATTGCTATAGAGTGTCTCTTGGATTCAATCATCTATACCACATGGTTGATGTGCTTTGAATCCTTGCATCTAAAGAGAAATTTCCCTTATAACATAAATACTGCTAGGGAATTTCAATGTTTCTATTGTGGATTGGCATTAAGGTCGATGCGCAGAACAGAGAAATTATCCTTGCATTATGGAAATATGATTTTTGATTCCTCTTCTATATTAGGGTTCTGCATATGCAGTGCGACTCTTTTTGAAATATCAATTAGAATCACTAGCTTCCATATTCAAAATTCCCAACCACCATCTTCAAAGGGTATAGGATATCATCAGTAATACTCTTCAAATTTGGCCGCCAGTTCAAGTTCATTCTGCTTTCATAATACTTTATATCCATAGAGTTCAACCATTCCTTGATACCATCAAGGTGAAGATTGAGGAATGGCATCAATGTGGAGTACATCCCACTTGAAGTCTTTGAAAATAATAGCCATATCAAATTCCTTTTGCCCAAGTCATACTCTCTCAAGGTTATCAATCTCAATCTCAAGTATTAGCTAGGAAATTGAAATTTTATTATGGTATGTGCACTTTGATATGATGTAATATGATTATGGTTTCATCTCATATGTTGTAATATTAGATATATAATAGAAAAATAAATTATTGCATGAAATAAATATAAATTTTCATTATAAATGTTTTTTTTTTGCAGAACATGAGTCTTCTAGAAGATCAAGATGATCCTCAACAAGATATAGATCAACAAAATGTTGGTTCTGCCAATACAGATCACATGGTAGAGGATAATGATGACGCATATGCAAAAGACACCAAGGCCGATGAAAATGATGATGATGACAACAGTGATGATGATGATGATGATCACGATGGTGATGATGATGATGAGACAGTTGTTGATAGTAAACAGTGACATTCATGATCATATAGACTGCATCATGGATCATTGATGATATATCGTTATGATGACTCTTTTCATGGTTACTATCATATGTATCATTTTCACGGCCTACAGTACTATATTATTGAGTTGTATCATATTGACATGTATCATTTTCAATTTTTCACTATATCATTTGGACATGTATCATCTTGACTTGTATCTTTTTGAGTTACATAATTTATCAATTTTATTGATATCATTTGTACATGTATCATTTCACTTATGTCGACTATTGGACATGTATCATTTTGACATTTTTTTGATATGCTTCACATTTGACTTTCCTTGTTTTAGTTATATCACGATGATGATCTTATCAATATTGACTTGTCAATTTATATATATTAAAAGCGGTCAATTATTTTTGGATGGAAATTTATTACGTATGATGATTTTAATTTACTGCTCAGGATGGATGTTGTCAAATTCAATTAAATTATAGATATTTGACTCACTTGTTTTAATTATAGATGATGATCATGTTACAATAATAGTTCAAGAGGTGATGAAAGGTAAAATTAATGCTTAGTACCTCCAGAACATAATTGAAAGTTTTGTGGTGAGCCACATAATTAAAAGAGGTGGTAATGTGGAAGCAGATGTCTTATCTAAATGGGCTTTAAATTTTGGTGAAACAGGGGAATTTAGGTTGGAGGATTTTAGAGGTGTTAAGTTAGTGGACTTAGGTGAAAACACAGGAGAGGACAATGCCTTAAATGACAAGCGAAGGCAGGGGTGGCGGGCGGTGGTGAAGTAGTACTTTATTAATAGAAAGTGTGGGAAATCCAAGATGGTGTTAAATGCAAGCCCTTGATTAAGATGTGTTAATTTCATTTGGAAAGGGTCGAGAAAAACTCTACAATAAACTTTGGTGGTGGCAGTGCTGGTTGTCAGGAGAAATGGAAGCCAATTTCACCTTTCGATCATGAAGATCTTTGGGCTCGTTTTATGGAGAGGTGTCCGAAAAATGACTGGATGGCCTTTTCCTTGTTGACGACGAGCAGCTAGTGTAGTGTGCAAAAATGATTTGTGGCAGAAATTTTGGCTCTCTGAAACACAAATACCGAACCAACATGGACATTTACTCCTTAATTGCGGCGTGGGGCTTGGATTTAGGTCAACCAATGGAAATGGTGAGGATGGTGATGCAAAAAATTGTGCATTAAGATTTTCTGGTAGGCATGGAGTCCATTCTCGAATGGGCGGTTCCGGGTGTAGGTTTAGATTATTCTGAAGGACTAGTAGATGATGAAATTGAGGAGCTCTATGGGAGACCAGGGCTCAAACCCTTTATTCATTCGCTTGAAGGAAAATACAAAGCTCATTGTCATGAGGAAGCACATTTGGGATGGAAAGCACTCAAACTCTTCATCAAATAAGCAAAGGTGGAGATGCAAGGATTGGAAGTGGAAAGGAAGCGCCAGAAGAAGAAGAAGTCATGGAAGCAGCAGAAGAAGAAGCCTCTAAAGGAGATAGCCAAGCGTTCAGGTGGAGCTCATTAAGACTGGTCATGTTTGTCTGTGTCTAATTTTGAATTCTCCCTCCGCTTTTTTTGTATTAAAGCGTGTAACTCTGAACACTGTTAATGGTGGTTATTTTTTGTAAATATTTTACTGGTAAACAGTTATAGGGGTTATGGGGTTTATTTAATGTTTTACTCTTCATGTTAAGGTGCCTCGGGTTTTTGTCGTTTGTTGTAGAATTTTGGTGGGTAATGACAATGAACAATAGATGTACTTTTTTATCTTTACAAGCAATATAAAAAATTTGTGTTACTGACCCAAAAAAAAAATTGTCTTGTTATTTAATCATATGAGTTAAATAATTAAATTACTTAGTCTATAATCATATGAGTTATTTAAGAGGCACAATATATTTAACTAATTAAATTGAAATAAAACATATTAAATTAATAAAAGGAAGCAAAACAAGAAGCATTTTTAGAAGCAAAAAAGGAAGCAAAACAAGAATCATTTTTAGAAGCAAAACAAGAATCATTTTTAGAAGCAAAAAAGGAAGCAAAACAAGAAGCATTTTTAGAAGCAAAACAAGAACCATTTTTAAAGCAAAAAAGAAAGCAAAACAAGAAGCATTTTTAGAAGCAAAAAAGGAAGCAACAATGGAAGCCAAACTAGAAGCAATCTTGGAAGCAAAACCAAAAGAAAACATGGAAGCAAAATTGGAAGCAAAATTGGAAGCAAAACTGGGAGCGAAACCAGAAGCAAAACCGAAAGCAAAACCGGAAGCAAAACTGGAAGAAAATTACAAACAAAGCGGAATCAAAACAGAAGTAAAAATAGAGACAAAGCGGGAAAAAACTAGAAACAAAACTAGAGTAAAGTGGAAGAGCAAACACGGAAACAAAACCGAAACAAAACTAGAAACAATGGGAGTAGACATGAAGCAAAACGAGGAGCCTAATTAGGCTATTGCATATTTCCGGTTGCTATTTAGTTGCAGAGGTGTTATTTTAGAGCTAGTAGCTATATTAGTAAATAGAGACGCGTAGAGTTTTCTTGCACCAACCGGTTATGTGCGGGTGCAAAAGTCGGTAAAGTTGGCATAGAGATGACCATGCCTATTTATAGAGTTTAAGCGCCGATAACTTTCCCCAGGTAGTGAATTTGGAATACAGCGAGAAATCGGCGGATTATTTTCCCTATTTTGTTCGCCAATGATTTTTCAATTTATTCAAATAATCATTTATAATGCATATATGGACACGCAAAGTACTGATAAAAGATTTGTATTAACCAAAAAGCTATATAGGAAGACATCATTATATGTCAATAAAAGTATAACATATATACAAGAAATCCATATAGGCTTACAAAAAAGCCATATGGACATACAATGTCACATATATTTAATACAAAATATATGTTCAAAAATTTCATATAGGCATACAAAAAAGGACCCTAATACATAGTCATTTATCTCTAGGCAAAGGAAAGAGATCATGAGCTATCTTTGACTATCGGGAGGATGGAAATGCATACAATGGTGGTCTCCTTCAAACTAATTCACTCAACCTCCTATTTAAAGTTTCTTGGACCTCCACCTAATACAATAAAAGGTATAGGCATTAATATATAAAAATTAAATTATAGAATGACATATAACAAAATAGTAACTTACCACACACAAACAATCACTAGATGTTAATCCACAATAGGGGCACGCTCATGATTTGGAGTTGTGAAGCCCTATTGCAACCATCCAGATAAAATATAAACTACAAATGAGTATCATTTTATTTTTCAATAATAGAAAGATAAAACAACAAATATAATGTGAAATTTACTAATCTACCTCATACCTCTCTCAAAGGCCATCCACCACCTATCCCAAAAAAAGTATTTATCCCTTGATGGTGGCACCAATGGATAGGGAACCTCTTGCATGCATTGTGTAAGGTTTGATTCATTTGAGGGTCAAGAAAGAGTGTACACAAGTTAGATTTCAATTTTTTCTTTAACTTGTTTATATGGGGTGATCCCACAATAGTGGGTTACACTTTTTGGCCAAACTTGACATTGAAATGAACTTTTTAAACTAAATCTTCATTTTCAAATAGCTATAGCTGCTAAACCATGAGGAATTTGAAGATGATGCAAACTAGTGATTTGTGAAATTTTGTATATAGATTCTAAATATATACTTTTTTAAAAAATCGGAATCAAATTGCATTTCTTTTTCCATCTCCTTGATAGCTAGTTTTTAACAGTAAACACCATTTTTAAAGAGTGATGTTTACTATATAACACATAACATTTTTTCTATGAAGGATAATTTTTTTTTTAATTTAGATTTGTAACTATGATATCTAGCTCCTTCATTTGGTTTCATAGTGTTTTATTGAATATTTTTTTCTTAATTAAGTTTTGAAGTCAAACTTATTACAATTTAGACA
>VDFB02025970.1:0-16409 GCA_007258455.2 Sequoia sempervirens
GATGTTAAGACCATTACAAGATGACTTTGAAAATCTTGCATTCTCCACTTTGATCAGAACGCGGAGGACTCATTGTTGTTTGCTTGGAAAATCTTATGCGAACACGAGCACTCAGTTACAGTGTTAGAGTTTCAGTTAGATTGTGTTCCATCTATTTCAGTTGAGGAGGTTGAGGCCGTACTTAGCAGATTTGTTGAGTTGGCAGTCAGAGAGAAGGCTAATGGGAACACACTACTGGACGAGGATCTTCTAGACGACTGAGTATGGAGCATTTATTGCATTTGCTATTTTGGGAGTGAGTGGGAATCTTTGATTCATTTAATGTACCACTCCCTATTCTGGCAGTTTTTAGGGTTAGGGCTGAGGTGGCACGATTCTGGCCACTCTATTGATTGTAACCCTAGCCGTCCTTTGGGACTTGGCTAGCTATAAAAGGGGGAGTCCCCCTCATTTGTAAATCATCAGATTAGAAATCAGAATATTAGAAGATAGATCAGAGCTAGAGATTGTTGGGTAGAGCTAGATAGTGTAGAGCATTTTGCATAATTTGGAGAAGAGAGAAAGTTTTCCCTTTGAAAACTTTTGAAGAGACTGTTGTGTAACACATTTTGTGATAATAGATCTTTTCATTGATGATGGAATTTGTCTTGTCATGAAATGCTAGCAAGGTTTCTTCTTCCTTTCGTATCCAAGTAGATTAAATTCATGCAAGTAGCTTACTTTGGTGTGTGGTGTTTCATTGAGATAGCTTCATTTTATTCCATACCACTAGCGGCTTGTTGATGATAAGTCTGCCTTGCGTGGTCAACTGGACATCATCTTGTGTTTAACTTCGGTTATGGCTTACATACTTATATGCGTTGTTCTGATGGTGTACGTATGTTAAACTATAACTTGAATATCTTTTGCTATCCCCTTTGAAGATTGCACCGATTTTGCTGAGGCTGTCCGACGGAGGCTAGGTGAAATCTGGTTGAAGTCTATTGAGACGAAGCCCCACATACCTTGCATTTAGAATAGAGTACAAATTTCTTAGGCCCTTTCCCTTTTACTTTCCGCATACTTCTTGTTAGTTTTAGAAAAGGATACACATTGCCAAATCATACACGTAAGAATCCCCTTCAAATTACATATCAACTGCTAACTGCGAGAAGTCTGAACAACTACGTAAGTCCCCTTGACATACCAGCAATATCACATCAAGCCAAACTGAGCCTATTCGCACTAAAGGAACCTTGGAGTTGAACACACGAACTTTCTGGCAATCTTAGCGTGCGGATACTTTGATCAAGAGAGAATAGAGCGTCCGTTGGGCTTTGTTCTGTGTTGGTGCGGTCTCAAAAACCACGTCAACATATATGAATGCCCCTAGATCTCCTGAATGCAACATCTTCCTCGAATGTGACATCCCTATTGATCTCGATCAACTTCTGTCTGGAATGTATATTTGTAGGCTTTTGATGTCTCACTGTAGCCCACAAATATTCCCTTCTTGCGAGAAGGCTCCAACTTAGTTCTCTTTTCCTTTGGAACATGAACATAGACAGGACATCCAAAGATCCTCAAATGACTGACTTCAGGCTTCTTCCTTCTAAAGGCTTCTTCTGGAGTCATATTCTCCAAGACCTTATGAGGACTTCTGTTCTGTACATATACAGCCGTCCTGGAAGCTTCTGCCCATAAGAAGGTTTGCAAATCTTGATCATGGATCATGGCCTTTGCTGCTTCCACGATCGTCCTGTTCTTTCTTTCTGCAACACCATTCTGTTGAGGATTATAGGGGACACAAAACTCCCTCTTAATCCCTGCATCAATACAAAAATTTCAAAAATTGCTAGAGGTGTATTCTCCACCATTATTAGATCTGAGGACCTTAATTCTTTTACCAGAAAGATTTTCTACCAAGGCTTTAAATTCTTTAAATCTATCTAACACTTCCTCAGACTCTTTAGTTTTCAAAAAATAAATCCAAGTCTTCCTAGAGTGGTCATCTATAAAAAGAACATAATACAAGAATCCACTCGAAGACGGAATAGACATAGGACCACATAAATCAGAATGAATAAGGTCTAAAATGCACGTAGATCTATTTTCTCTACTATGAAAAGGGGCTTTTATATTCTTACCCAAAGCGCAACCCTTGCAAGTACCTTCGTGCTCCTGGTTGAACTTAGGAAGGCTCGACACCATCTTCTCCATGATAGGTAAGGCTCAAAAGTGTAGGTGAGCCAATCTCCGATGCCAAAGATCACATAGACTTGAAGAATCATGGATCAACGCTAGAAGAGGACGCGTGCAAAGCTTGTAAAGACTTTCATGTTTGAATCCAATTACCTGAGCATCCTTGAAGCTAGAATCCTCCATCCACACAACTACTTTTCCTTTTGAGAAGGCAACTTAATATCCTTTATCTTCTAGGGCTGAAATTGAAATGAGATTGCGCTTGATTCTAGGAACATAAAGAACATTACTCAATTGAAGTGTGATGCTGGAATCCAAATGAAGTGTAGAGGTCCCAATTCCTTTCACGGAGTAGCTAGCATCATCTCCAATGATGACTTGTTCGGAAGACTCCTTCTCCATCAAACTTGATATGTGCTCCTTAAAACCAGTGATGTGTCGTGAAGCACCACTGTCGATTAGCCAAGTGTTGGTGTCGGTAGGTACACTGCTTGACAATGCCGAGTAGAACAAATATTCACTTGAATCCTTTTGTGGAGAAGCATCATCAACATCAGCAACGGTGGCTTGTTGCTTAGGTCTAGTTGGACAATGCTTAGCGAAGTGCCCAAACTTATCACACCTAAAGCATTGAATCTTGGATATATCTCTTTTCTTCTTGAAGGGAGGTGCATCATCATTTCCCTTATCTCGATTCCTCTTGAAGAATCCTTTCCTTCCATCTTTTCCTTTCTTCTTTGAAGCATGGGAGGCGAGAACATGAATGCCTTCATTCTTTGAACTTTGACCAACGCCTCTTGCCAACAACCTTGATTCTTCTTGAATGCAATATGATCTTAGGCGATCAAACTTAGACAATTTTGATCTTGCATTGATTCCCTGAATGTAAGATTCCCAAGACAGAGGTGGACCATTGAGAGCAAGCATCGTCAAGTCTTTGTCATCAACCATATGCCCGATTGTCGAGAGTTGATCTCTCAAATCTGAAATCCTTAAGAAATATGCAATCACCGATTCTCCTCTCGCCATCTTCACATGGTGTAGTTGTTGCTTCAGTGCAAGTGCTCGACTAGTATTGTTGATTTCGTACATTTCTTCCAATGTTTTGAACATATCTCTTGCTGTCTTCAACTTAGAGATGATAGGAACAATGTGATCCTTGACGGAATCAACCAATATCTTCATTGCCTTAATATCTTTCTTCACCCACTGCAACTTCTCCTCTTCCTCCTCAGGTTCAGGAACACTAGACTCCACAAAATCACCCAAGTCATTTTCATGCAAGGTGAGCATGATCCTAAATCTCCATGATGTGAAGTTTGATGCTCCCTCGAGCCTATCCTCAATCTTCAAACCATTCACCATCTTGACTAATGTAGAGAATGGACAAAGAATATGAAGAAGAGAGTAGAGTATTGCTGTTTAGGAACAAATCTGATCACGATCCTCTCAAACCCGCTCTGATACCATGTTAAATTTAATGATCAGATTATATGCACAGAAAATTAATTCAAATCAGATGCAAAGACACAGCAGATACCTTGGGAAAACCCTCCTCTTGAGGGAGAAAAACCCAGCAACAATATATCACTTATATATTGAATTGTCACAAAATGATCTTCTTACAAGAGGCCGATATATAGGCCCAAAATTATGCACCAAGGAGTGATGCAACACAGAACTATAATGCTGATAGGACCCAGCCTCAAACAATATGCTCTCCTACAAAATTCGCTTTTCCTTCTAGACAATTCGCACTTAGACTTCAATGACTAATATTGAACTGAACTTGAACTTGATGATTAACAATGAGAATGCCATTGAGTATATATACAAACTAGAGGAGAGGACGTGTCTTTTCCAAACACCAAGTCGGCCACCATCAAGAAGACGTCTTTTAGAAAATCGCGCCTCTTGTAACAAAGTCGGCCTTGTTAGAGAATCGTGCTTCTTCATTAATAAATTATTTTCTTAACAAATAGAAGTGACTTTAGAAGTCGTGCCTCTTGAGTCTCAATAAATTAAATAGCTTGGAGCTATTATTTAATTTATTACCAATAAGAAGATCGCTGGAAGATTACTTCTGACGCTGCATGTTATCATCAACAGACCTATGTTGAGACATGAGTGAAATTGGCACACAGTTTTAATCCATAAATCTTTTCACAATATTGTCATGGATTGTGGAGACTTCATGAATTTAACTAAGGAATTTTCTAGTTTAATGTTCTACCATTGGATTTCTATTTTTTAATTTCTTTTGCACAACCTGAAACCTATTTTTTTTTTAAAATTGAAATTGAAATTTCTATTGCATGTTAATGTTTCTTCTAATGTCATGTTAAAAATCCACTTTTTGAAAAATTGGTAAGATGGGATTTTTAGCTTGGTTCATACTGGTGGAGGCCGTAGGGGAACCTCCTCCCTTCTATTTCAAAATTGATTTAAAGAGTCACTATGAATCTAATGAGAGTGAAGCCTGGGTTGGTGGTCAACCTCACACTAAGAGTGGCAACCTCACTAAGGTAACCGCTCACAAACTTAGAGGGAGCAATACATTGGCATATCCAACCACACCATAAGAGGAGAAACCACATCTAGGCAGCCAACCTTGCACTTAGAGGTTGCAACTATACTATTTGAGCTATCAACTAGATGCTAGCATTAGATTACAACTTAGAAACCTAAAATATTTTTCTTTTTCTGTGTTATGTTTCTTCTAATGGCATGTTAAAAATCGACTTTTTTAAAAATTGGTAAGATGGGATTTTTAGCTTGGTCCATATCAGTAGAAGCCACAAGGGGAACCTCCTTCCCTACTTCAAGATAGATTTAAAGCGGCACTAAGAATGCAACACGAATGAAGCCCGAGTGAGTGGCCAAACACACACTAAGAGGTGACAACCTCACTAGGGTGGCAGCAATCACACTAGCATAGCCAACCACACCATAAGAGGCAACAACCACACTTTGGCAGCCAAGTATACACTTAGAGGCGGTGACTACACAATTTAAGCTATCAACTAGATGCTAGCATTAGGTTACAACTTAGATTTATACATTAGAAGTCAACCAAGGAAGTCCAAGAGTCAACACTTGAGAATCCACCTTTAGATGTCTTTTTGGGGATTTGAACTTGGGTCTCTACAATGAGAACCTGATGCCTCTACCACTAGCTCACAACCCCATTGACATGTGTTAAAAATCTAATTTTCATTAAATTTGTTTTGTTTTATTTACTTTGTTGGTTTTCAAATAACTTTCTAATATCATTTTAGTTCTCTTTTTTAATTTTATTTTACTCTAACTTGTCCTTTTATATTTAACTTTATTTATATTTTAATTTTTCGCTGTTATTGTCAATTTTCTGGTCTGCGTGTTAGCATGCCTTGGAATCTAAGGATTCACACTTCTCACACTTGACATCTAAGGGCTTACTTATCGAGTTAATTCAAACAATCTTCACATCATTTATCATTTAATTCTCATCCTAACAATAGATCATGGAGTGTGATCCAAAATATTGATGCAAAAATTTATATTAATTTTTTTCTTGAAGTTCTTTTAACTAATAAAAATTAAGTTTCCAAACACCAATATTATTTGGAGAACATTTTATTATACTCTAATTTGAGACATGTTGACTAGGCATATACAAAACATGCATTCTCTAGTGCCAATCAAAGCCTTGGAACTAATCGACAATTATGACAGCTAGTACACATAATATTGATGTGTGTACTATTATCTAATGGGTTGCCAAAGATGTGAGTTTAGTAGTTCTAATTGAAATGAAGCAACGTTTATGGAAACACTTACTACACCAATCTAATGAGGAGAGTAATGTGTAAATTTTAATCTTTTCAACTATAGAAAATAGAAATAAATATGACTATAAGAGTATCACCAACATGCAAAACTGGTGTAAATTTGACTGCATAATGCTATTTACAAAACAACCTTACAAACTACAACTCCAAATAGATGATGTACAAGGGGTTGACCCCGCAGTGCAACGGTTAAGTTGCAAGGGCAGCAGTTGGGCTGTCTAAGGTTCAAATCCCACGGTGGATAGTGGGATTGCTGCAGGGAGAAAGCGGCATCATTCAGTGCTCGAGGAGAGGGGGTGGAACGATGGTTGAGTTTGGCGGGAACTGCAGCGAGGTTAACAAAGGAAGTGGTGACAGTGGATATGGTGGCGGCGATAATGGATATGGTGGTGGTGGCAGTAGTGGATATGGTGGTGGTAGTAGTTCGGAATGGCGGGGATGAGGTCCCCCGAATGTGGCTTCACTGGTTCATAGCTCCAGTCAAAAGCGTTCAGGGTGCTGCCCCTTAGCAGTGATTTACCGAGCCAAAATAAATAAATAGATGATGTACAAATTGGAAACCACAATGGTTTAAGAAAACCATCAACAAAATCACAAGACATATGGTGCCCAAACTTGGGTCCAAATTCCAATGCCATCTTCTTGATCTTGGAACTCTTGGCTATTTTTAGCATATTCTTATCATATCTTACAATGTCATAACTAGTCATGTTTGTCCACCCAAACTTGGGTGCCCCAATTCGTCTTCACTCAACATTCAAAAAGATGCCCCATGACAAGTGTATCTTGTCATAATGTTAGTCAAGATTCCAATGTAACCTCCATTATACATGCTCTTACATGTCATAGAATCTATCATCATATATAACTCTCTTCATGATGACCTTGCACACACCACAAGATGCCAACACATGACCAAACCATGCTACCTCAAAGTGGGATTCCTACCTTCTCATGTGAGGCCAAAATAAACTAGAAGGCAAAGTCTAGTAAGCTTCCAAGTAAGATGCCAACTCTCCACGAGAAGAAAAAATCATAGAAGATGAAATAGCTAGCACATACAAAATATTTTAAAATGTGCATTAGGAATGCAAGGTTGAGATACCTTTTCCCAACATTGTTCCACTTCTTGAACACTTTGCAAGAGCAAAAGGGAAACCCATCAACACAAAATTATAACTACTAGGAGCCAAGAGGCCCATAAATTGACTACACCACTTGTTCTTCTTTGTGCTCATAGGCTTTGTCAAAGAATTTGCAACATTCATCAAAGTGTCAACCTTGTCCAACATCACCCTCCCATCCTCTACCATTTCATGAACAAAATGGCATTGGACATCAATATGCTTTGTCTTTGCATGGAAAGTTTGATTATTTGCCACACATATGGTACCTTTGACCATCAATATAATTGCAATAGTACCTACATCTGGCCCGACATCATAACACAATCTCTTAAACCAAGTGGCTTCTTACAAGAATGAATACATGCCATAAACTCTACTTTTGTAGTGGACAAAATGACCACAACTTGCCACTTACTCACCCAACTAATGGCACCACCAAACATTGTGAAAATATATCCATTTGTGGATCTTCTATTGTCAATGTCACCCGCCCAATTTGAATCCACATATCTACAAATACACACTGAATGTTGGGTCCTTGCTAGATAACCATGATAACATAGAGAATACTTGGAAGTACCTCACAAATATCGAAAGACCCTATTTATTGCATCCCAATAAAGCCATTTGGGATTAGCCATAAATCAACTAAGGACTCCTACTACTTTGGCAATGCTTGGTCTTGTACAGACCATGACATACATCAAATTGCCAACAACATTAGTGTAAGGAACTCTACTCATATCCTCCATTTCACTAGGAGATTTTGGACACTGCTCGGTTGATAACTTTATTCTCATCATAATGGGAACACAAAGGTCAACAAGTTGCCAAGTTGAATCTCTCCGACACTGAGTTCACATACTTACTTTAGCCTAGCCATAGCTTTCTATTAGCTCTATCTCTTTTGATTTCCATCCCCAAGATGTACTTGGTTGTCTCTAAATCCTTCATTTCAAACTTTGTTGAAAGTTAAGACTTCAAATCACAAATCAAACTCATCCCATTACCAGAAAACATGTCATCAATATACAATGCAATATTGAGAATACGATCACTGTCTAACTTGTAGCAAATGTAATGATCCAACTTGGATCTCAAAAACATCTATTCAACCTCAAGATCATATGTTGCTACAAGTGATAAAAGAAATTGAATGGATGTTAGCTTTGCAATTGGGGAGAAAATCTCACCATAATCAATTCCCTCAATTGGGAATAACCTTTTGCAACCAATCTTGTCTTATACTTTTCAATACTGCCATTTGAACCGTTTTTCTTCTTGAACATCCATTTACATTCAATAGGATTACGTCCATTAGACAAAGGTACTAGATTGTATGCTTTATTTTTTTAATGCTGCTATTTCTTCATCCATGGCATCTTTTCAAGAATTTGCATCATCTATACCCCTAGCTTCCTTTATAGTCCCAGATTCATTAGTGTTAATAATCAAAGAAAAAATACATCTCCAATCAAGGGGAGAATATCTTCTAGTTGTTATCGATACTGAGTTGACCTTCTCAAGAGTTGAGGTGGAAGTTCTACCTCCTTTTCTGAACTATCTGAACTAGTTGAGCTCTCCTCCTCTTTTGGTCTATTTCAACTTGCTTGGTCATTGGGTTTTGTTGAACTATATTTTTTTCCTTTTCTTTTTCTGGTTAGAATGTAATGGAAAAAGGCCTAACTTTTTTGAAGATAACACTTTCTCCTGTATAATACTCTTTTGGCCATAGGATCCTAAAGTTTGTACCCTTTCACACTAATACCATTATTGACAAAGATACACTTCATAGCCTTGTTCTCCAAACTTTGACTTCTTGTCCCTAGGCATATGAGCATATGCCTTGCAACCAAACACTCTAAGATGTCGAGGGGTTTTTGCTCAACCACATCTCTGTAGGTGTCTTTTCAACTAGAGCTAATGTGGGAGACCTATTAACAAAGTAAAATGTTGTGGCAATTGCTTTTGCCCAAAACTTTTGTTCTAGACCAGCCCCACTTAGCATACTCCTAGCCCTCTCCATCAACATCCCGTTCATCCTTTTGGAAACTCCATTCTACTGAGGGGTATACAGAGTTGTCTTGTTTCGTTTTATACCATTAGTTTTACAAAATTGTCAAAATCTACTTAACAAAATTCATTGCCATTATCGGTCCTCAAAGTCTTCATTTTTTTACTAGTTTGATTTTCAACAAGAGCCTTTAAATTTTTAAAATGACTAAAGACTTCAGTTTTACTTCAGAAAAATAAATGCATATCCTACTTTAATCATCAATGAAAGATACATAAATTACAAATTTAGAAATTGATCGAACACTAACAAGACCAAAAACATCAAAATATACCAAGTCCAATATCCTAGAAGATTTGTGAGAGCTAAAATAAAGCTAAACACGGTTTTGCTTCCCATAAATGCAATGTTCTCAAAAATCAAACTCAAGATTACAATCGTTCAACCCCTTGACCAGATTTTAATTTTTCATGGTTCAAAAACCCTTCTCACTAATATGACCAAGTCTTTAGTGCCATAACATTGTTTTCTTAGCAGGTAGTTTTGTTTCCAAAGAATGAGCACCCTTAGGTACCCCGAAAGTATTAGCATTGGAAGTGGATGCAACACACCTCTTTGCTGTTGGTTCCAATGTTGAAGGTAAAGACTCTATAGATCTTTTCATAGAGGAGAACTATTGCACTGAATTGTGCATGCATCAAGTTGAAATAGAGTGCCAATTTCAACACCCTTTGCAATTAGCATAGCTCCTCTAACCATCTTGCATCCTCCACTCAAGAAAACAACCTGCACACTCACATCATTCAATTTACTTATAGATAAAAGGTTCCATGCTAAACCAGGGATATGCAACACACCATTGATCCCCTTCACACATCTATTAGGGAATCTAATTGAAACTCATCCACAACCATCTTCAAGTGAGGATCATCGCCTAGGTACCCCCTCTTACCATCAAATTCTTCACACTTAGTGAACCAACCCTGTTGTGAGTTCATGTGGAAAGATGCACAAAAATAAATAAGTGACACACCTTCCAATATATGTGTAGCTAAGGCTGTGAAAAAGATATCACCATAGTGCAAAAAAGATATCTTTTTCTCTTCTTCTCCTCTTTGCAACCCTATTAGAAATGTCTAGGTTTTTTGCAGTTCCAACATGGTGCCTTGGACTTACTAGGAGACATAGATATCCCATGGGATTGGGATCTTGACTTGTCTTTCTTTTTGTCTTTTTTATTTGGATCTTCCACGAACTACAAGAGCCTCCTTAGTTGTTTCAAAAGTTTTTCTTCATATTTTTTCAAAAAGTAGCAATGCAACCACCTAATCCATTTTGAACTTGGTGGTAGGGCTTCCAATGATCCTCACAAGGTGGTCTCAAGAATTAGGCAAAGAACATAATAGAGTCATACAATGATCCTCCTCCATTTTCACTCCAATGGAGTGTTGATGTGTTTTTTGTGACCGCACCAACACAGAATAAAGTTGCCAACGGCTACGCTATTCTCTCTTGATCAAAGTATCCAGCACACTAAGATTGCGAGAGAGCTCATGTGTTCAATTCCAAGGTTCCTTCTATACGGTGGATAGTCTCAGTTGGCTCGATGTGATTTGCTGGTATTTCAAGGGGACTTACGCAATTGTTCAGCAGCGAACAACAAACAACAGATTAAAGGGTTTCATGTGGTTCAAATGATTTGGCAGGTAAGTGCAAGTTTCCTAACACTAACTAGAAATGAACTGAATTTAAATGAGTGTAGGGATAAGAGATGCTATAATTCTACTTGTTGTGACCTTTTCACACATCGCCCCATTCAAAATGGGGACCCCCTAATTTTTGCTTCATTCGGGTCTTTTGGCTTGGGTCTTTCGGTCTGTCTCTCTCTATCGGTTCTTTCGTCTGGTGATGTACTTTCCATTTGACCTAGGTTTGAATTTTGGCCTATGTTCCACCAAGTTTTCGGGACAGGGGGACGGCGGGACGTGTTTCGGGGACGGCAAATTTTTGAGGGGATTTTAGGGGACGGGGGGACGGCTGTATAGTATATATTTATATATATTTTATATATATATATATATATATAGAGAGAGAGAGAGAGAGAGAGAGAGAGAGAGAGAGAGAAAGATTTTAAAAGTATAGGGAAATTTCAAATTCATATGAGTAATGATAATCATAACAATCACCAATCATATTGACATATGCATCATAGAATCGAATTATCAAACAAATTAATACTACAGCTACCTAATTGCATCCATGGACCATAATTCATGTCAAATAGTCAATGTGCATATGATATAAAATAATAAAATGCCCAAAAGGCTACAAGTTTGTACTACAAATGTCAAAATGACAAAGTCACAAGTGTCCAAAGGCAAAACATAGAAATAGAAAGTATGATGATTGCCACTACTCGGCATCTGCCAACATTGCATCAAAATCAGACTCATAGTCTGAGTCACTGTCACTGTGAGGGGCTGGCTCATCTAATGGAACTCCAACCAATCCCTCCTGTCTCTCCTCCTCATCAATTTGTGTGATGTCCTCTGGATCAACATCCCATCGTAATGCTGGAGTCTGTCTATACTCAGGAGTCTGACGATCCTGGAGTCGCAAAGCACTATGCACAGCCACTAATTTTTCTGCCCGTCTAGAGGTCAGCCTATTCCTCTTGATAGAGTGAATAAAGCCGTATGTTGACCAATTCCTCTCTGCAGCAGAGGAACTAGCAACCTGTGAGAGGAGACAAAATTTAAAAACTAAATTAGTAATTTAAATTTACTAATTAGGACATTCAATTTAAATTATGATTATATAAATGTTCAAACTTCAACACTCATCTAAATCAAATTATGTTAATCTAATGTATTACCTGTGAAAGGAGGTGAACAGCAAGCGTCCTCAATTGTGGTGCATCCTTCCCATGCCATGACCACCATCCAATAGGATCCCTTTGAGCTACTGTAGTTCTATCTACCCTGGCCTCTGGTTTGCCGAATGTTGGACCACGGAGATTAACAAAGTCAGTGAACTGTGTACGAACTAGACTGGCCTCCTCAATTGAATATATTTTTGCAAGGGCCCTCATAAACCCTTCTTTCACCTCATCATCATCACAAGGAGGCATCCTACCAGGTCTAGGTACATACCATTTGGGATTAAGAGCAAAGGCTGCCATATGAAGTGGGGTGTTCATAGTGTTCCACCGCCGTGTCACAATGGGCCTAATTTTTTGCTCATATAATCCCAAATTAGGATCCCTATCAGAAATTGCTTTCTTCATTTTTCCAAGCATGGAGTCAAAAGTTTCATAAATCTCTCCAAGACTTGGAGAGTCTGTATCAACATATCTAATGACATCCACAATAGGTGAAATGATGGAGCAAACAAATCTGCAAACAAAAATTTGAAAAAAGACAAGTTAGAACTTAGAAAATAAAAAAATATTAATAATAAAATCATATATATATATATATATTTATAAAATCAGCAATCAATAACAAAGTATTAATTAACAATTTTTTTACCTCACATGGACCACCAATTATCATCAAGAATTTTTTGTTTGATGCTTCTCCCTTCTGCAGTGGCTACCAAGCATAGAGGGCATAGGTGAGGTTGAATGTGCGGATTGAGTTTGCATAAGCTGATCCATAGGCCTTCCTCCGGCCTCCATGTGCAATCTATAACACTCCATCCTCTCAAAATCTTTTATATCTTTACAACCCTTGACCCCATGGCCTCCAAAACCCAATAGATGAGAATAGACTCTTGTATAGCTCCCATTATATTTTTCTTTGCAAATGTGACATAGCCACAATCTACTACCCCCAATGTTTTTCCCTTTGCCTTTGTCTACACGTGATGCTAGTTGAAGAAGAGGTTTTTAAGAATTAAAAGGGCCTTTTGCATATTTTTTCAAATCTTCAGAAGGGATATTAAATGGGTTTGTTTGAGGCTGCCCCATATGAACTGATTGGTTTTCTTCCCCCCTCTCAACATCCCCACTATCTTCACTATTGCTGCTCATTTTGTTTTCTTTTGGTTTTTGCAAACTGAAAATTAAAAAAAAAACAAAAAATCATACATTTTATCATTTTAACTTAGAAAAAAATGGAAAAAATGAAAGATAATGGAAGAATAACTTACCTCTTTCACTTCTTTTGCTGGTTGCTTCCTTAATGCTCTCCTTTTTTCCTCCTAAATCTTGGTTTTTCTTCTCCAACAACTCCTTCAAACCCTCCTCTTTCTCTTCTCACTTTTGCTCTTGGCTGCAATTTTATCTTGACAAGTTAAAATGAGATCAAATGAAGGTAAAAAAATGTTTTAAGTGGCCATATTAGGGTTGGGAAGGCGTGGGGCCCACAAATGAATGAATTAAAAAAGAGAAAATTAAAAAAAAACTTTTGTTTTTATGTTTAAATGCTGCTGGGCGACAGGGGACGGCCCGCCGTCCCTGGGATGGTCGAGGGACGGCTAGGCGCCCCCTATCCGTCCCCTGGACGGTTGGCCGTCCCCTTTCCATTCGGGTACGTTTCTTCTAATCGGGGACGTCCCCGAATTTCGGGGACTTTTTGGGGACGGCTGACAGCCGTCCCCTAGGCGTCCCCTATCCTCGAAACGTTTCCGGGACGGGTACGGGGGGCAAAAACCTAGGGGACGCGTCCCCGTGTATCCTTGATTTTGGCTAATCTAGAATGCTTTTCAATGAATTAGGGTTTGCATTCTCTAGGTAACTTTGAGGTCAAATTGAGTTGGCTAATCAATTTCTGAGCTTAGCACTGCTGATAGGATACTTCAGGCAGGCTCCCTTTGAATTTTCTCTGAACTCTGCCAATTTTCTTTTTTTACTAAGTGTCAATTTGGGGTTTGTTTTCTCGAAATTTTCACGTTTTGACATTTGAACTCATTCTTAGCACTTTGAACTCACCACTGGCAAAATTTGAGCAGAAACAGACAACTTGCTATTTTTAGCAGTCTTGCATTCGAGGTCCATTTTTAGGGTTTGCATGTTAGACTTTCAGATGCATGTTTGGGGATTCTTTGTGGGTATCTCGAGACCATCACAGTGATATAACATGCAAAACGGGATGACAACTTTCAGTGCTTAGCCTTCGAAGGCTATAATTAGGGTTTGCATGTAATTTTTCTCGGTGCATGTCTGCATTATCTTTCTGGGTTTTCCGAGAGCTTTGCAACGATGTAACATGCAAGTGGAATTGGTCACTTTTCAGAAACTTGCTATTTTTAGCCAGTGCTTGCATGTTGATGAATTTTCTGGGTTTTTCTGGGTTCTTCAAGATCTCTCGGGCAGTGTGACATGCAAAATCATCCGGCAGCTGGTTGATCACCTTTTCAGTCACTATTTTTGGCAGGTTCACTCCGGCAGCTGCCCAACACTTCAAAATCACGAACCCGATGACATGCAACAGAAATAGAGTTAAATGGAGCACATTCAGGGCACATGCAAAGTGAATTAGGGTTTCAAGTTTCAGACCCAAAATGAGGGGTCAAACGCCAAAATTTCCAAAAACCAAGGTATCCCATCGTGATCAGCAACTTTCAAGGAGTCCGTTGGTAAAATTTGAAGACAATCGGAGCACTTACTATTTATAGTAAGGCGTTCCTGAAACAGGCTATAAATAGAAAGTCAGCATCAGGGGCCAGTGTGAACGAATAAGTCAAGTGATGAGGATCACGACATTCAAATTTCAAGTCGAACGGAGTTGCAAAGATTCAAGAATCAAGCACTTGCTATTTTTAGCAGGCTTGTGCAGAGGAATTAGGGTTTCCTAAAATCAAGGGTAGAACACGATAGTCATGCAGGAGTAGCATCCCGCCACGACCAACACTCCTCAGGCAAACAGCATGCAAAATTTGAACTCATTCTGAGCAGTTGCTATTTTTAGTAAGTGGCTAAAAATAGCAGGGACAAGGCAGATATCAGGCACCAGCAGCTTAACCGCATCCAGCGGTTCGAAACAAAGCAAAAATCAGGGTTTTCAGAGTCGGAAGTTAGTTCAAAGCACAAAATGCGAAGAACTTTCTAAAAATAGAAAGTTAGGGCAAGCCAGGGATAGCAAGAACAAATCACTCCAAATTTAGCAAAGGACATGAAATTCACTAAATTTGATAAAATTTGGAGTCCAGCATCAAAATTCACCCTAGAAGCTACCTAATGAGGATGAAATTCTACTAAGGCATGAAACTTGAAGCTCACATTGTGAAGTGCGCCCTTGAAGTTGAAGATGGGTGGAAAATATTCTAAGTACTTGAAAATTGGAAGCTCACCCCTCCAGATGCGCCTTTAGAAGGAGAGGATGATTTAAAAAAAAATTTCTTCTAAGTGTTTCAAAGTGAAAGCTCACCCTTTGATATGCGCCTTAAGCTGGAAATTTTAACTAAGTGTTCAAAACTTAAAGCAAGCCCCCTCATATGCGCCTTGACTTGTAGGAAGGATTGGAAAGTTTCCAAGGCAAACAAATTGAAAGTTCACCTTGTGAAGTGCGCCCCAAACCTGGAGGAAGCCTTGAAACATCTAAGTATGGCAAATTGGAAGCTGGACCTCCTAAATGCGCCCTTGCAAGTTGAGAAGGCAAGAAATTTGACTAAGGCAAACGAAATGAAAGCACAAAGTCTGAAATGCGCCCCAAGCTAGAGTTGGATTGGAAAAGCATCTAAGTGTTCAAAGTGAAAGTAGAGAGGTGGAGATGCGCTCCACTTGAAGAATGAAGTTAAGGCGTGGAAAATTGAAAGAGGACCTTCCAAATGCGCCTAAACTCAAAGGGGAAGGTGATAAGAATTTCTAAGGCATTAAAAATCAAAGCTTCAACACTCCTATGCGCCTAGAGGAGGTGGGAGATGAAATTTTCCTAAGTGATTTAAATTTGAAGTAGCACACATCATATGCGCCTAAGCTTGTGAAGGTGTAGGGAATATTTTCTAAGTGACAAAATGAAAGCACAAGGTCTTATATGCGCCCAAGCTTGAAGTGATGCCATGTAGAAGGTGTCTAAGTGTTTAAACTGAAAGTACAAGGTCTTATATGTGCCCAAGCAAGTGGAGAGGATAAAAAGATGTCTAAGTCATTTAAAATGAATGCTCAGGGGTGGATTTGCGCCTAGGACAAGAAGAGATGATTTGGAAAATGCCTAAGTGATCTGAATTTGAAGCAACATACGTCATATGCGCCCAACCTTGGAAGGGCCTCAACTTTTTTCTAAGGCATGAAACTTGATGCTCCAGGGGTCACAT
>VDFB02025973.1:0-27818 GCA_007258455.2 Sequoia sempervirens
GGCCAACATCAAGTAATTTTGAATAAAAACCTAAAAGAAAATTTGAAATATTTTGAATTTGGAGCCAATAGGGACTCATTCACCACCCATGGCAAATGGGTCCCACCTTGGACCTAAAAGTGGGTGTCAGGAATTAAGTCACATTTAATGCTATTTGTTGGGATTACATTAAAAAATATAGATAATTAAGGCTTATAAGGGCATAAAGGGGTCAAATAAATTATAAGAAAGGTGTAAATAGTGAAATTATGCCTAGAAAAGCATGAAATCTTATTACAAGACATTAAAACACTTTAAAATAGGACTTGATTAGTTATGAAAAGGTGATTTTTAGGTGAATTGTAATGAATATAGTACAGAAAAGTGTAGAAATTTTTTATAATAGTTCACAACACCTTCATAAGACGCCATTATTTGAATTTTAAGGACCTAAATGTGCATGTTCAATCCATATTACATCAATAAATTAAAGAAAAATAGACCAAGCATCATGAAGAAAGGCCTAAAAGAAAATGAAAATGACAAGGGGGAATTTCTCTACGGTGCAAGTACATCTCTTTTCAACCAAAGCTTCCAACTTGTGTCCTTTCATACCTTCAAGAATTATTCTTTCTTCAACAATCTTAGCTAAATTTTCTAGAAAGGAATTAGAAATATTTGATACATGACTACCTTTTTGAAGTAGATACTCTACTAGAGCATCATTAATTTTGATTCTTTCAATTGGATAAGTTGCATTCCATATCTCACCAATCTTCTTCATCTTTCCTTTAACCAACATAAACTAGATGTTGTCTAGATCAAAGAATTCAGATCCAAGAAGAGATTATTTTTCCTTTTCTAAAAAGATAGTGATGTATTCACTTATAGCTTTTCCTTTCTTCAATTCCAGATGGGAATCACTAATGATAGCTTCTAATTTTCTCTTACCAGAGGAAGAACCCACTTCAAACTGACTCAATGCTGACATACGAAAGCATAGATTTGTTCCTAAGGATGTGAAATATGATTTTCACACACTTGAATTATTTTCCAACACTTCTATGTATCTATAGATTTATTTCCCAATAGGAATACTAGATTCCCACACAACATTTTCTTTTCCTGGCAGGGAGATCAAAAAATAAAAGATCAATCACACAAGCAGAGATCCAAACCGAAAGGGATAACCCTTAACCACTAACATTTAGGAATTTTTAGATAGATTTCCAACTAATAGGATACACTAATCAAACTGTCTGATTTCCTTAACCATCACATGTGCAATGTATACAACAATAGCCGATGTCAAACCTTCATGATTTCTAAAATAGATTTTGTAAGAAACACCATACGCAACATACCTTACAGCCAAATCTACAAGAGTTTTTATCAATAGAGCTCGAGGGTCTTTGTTAATTCCAGTAAGTTCCTCCACATCTTTGTATTTCATAATTTTCTTTCCAGGAAGATCCCCAATACTACATACGCCAATAATTGGAAATACAATGATGCCATTCTTGAAATGATTCAACAAGAATAAAATAAACTCTTTATCAAGAAACAAAGGAAATTCTCCCCATAAGTCCATACCTAGGGTTTTTATGCTTTGTAATTCATTTTCATTAGCCCTAGTTCCATTCCTTTCATCTTCCCATGATCAAATTCCTCCAATTCAACTCCTTTCAGCTTCAGTGGAACTCAACACTTTTTCCATTGTCATGCTCAACTTTCTTAATTTTGTTAATGATTAATCGAAACTTCTTCGCTTTCCTTCTTCCCTTTTTCAAACTAAGAAATGATTCCATATTACCCATGGAAAATTCTTCAAATTCCCTTCAGAGATGCTTCAACCTGCTTCAATATCACTTCAAGATTTCTCCAAGGAATATTTCAAGTTCTTCAAATGCTCAACTATTCGAAAATACTTACAAATTTCACCTTATGCACCATCAATTTTCCCTAGAATGCATTAAATGTGACAAACATCAAAAAGCAACTAAAAACATTCTTCCCAATATAGAAAACCCTAATTTGGTTTGCAAATCATTATGCCAATATGTTTTCTTCTAGTTCCTTTTCCAAAAACTCTAATTCTTCATTCTTCAGATTCCATCCTCATGCCATCCTCTAACACACCATTCATTTAAGGGATTTTTATAATTTTTCTAATAATGCTCCCCCTAAGACCATGCTAGGTATAATTTCCAAATAAATCATCTCTACCAGATGAGGGCACAAACACATCAATAGTTTTAGGTTCTTCTTCTTTCTTTTTCCATATCTTGTTCATCTCTTGCTTCATCTCTTCTTTGTCGATCTTGTTTACTAGATCATTCTTCTCTACCAAAGTAGACTACTTTCCCTTCTTACTTCTGCAAACCCTTGAGATAAGTGTAGGTTTGTTATAGTTATAGCAGAAAACACTTTTCTGGTTAGTTTGACCTTCATTACTTCTTGATCTACATTGATTTTCTTTATGTCCAAATTTGTTACAAGTATAGTAGTAGCCATTAAAGGGTTGATTCATTCTACCTTCCTAAAACCTATTCATCATCACCCGACTAATCATTATCACCTAAGATCAGCATTTAGTAGCTTTATGTCCAACCTTATTGCACAAAAAACATTGTCCATAGAAAGAACTAGGAAATTGATTCATTCTGCTCATGCATTTTGTCACCTTATTACAAAAATTATTACAAAAAAAACAAATACCAATGAAGGAGGGATGCCTTTGTGCATTAGGCTATCTCACAGGTGGTCTCCTTGCAAAATTTATTTTCTACTTCCCTTTGTCCTTACTCTTCTGATTTTTCATTATATTCTACACATCTTTGGAACTTTCACCGGTATCAATTCCCAAAACACCTTTGCCTTTACTTGGTTTATGTCCTGTAACTAATTCTTTAAGCTTGCCAAAGCTAGATTTGAAATTATTCTCACATAGTTTTTCCTTCTCCAGTTCTACTCTCAAGTTTACTATCTCTTGTTCCAATTTAGAGCATTCATCAAAATTATTTTGTATTATTTTATTCTAACATTCTTCAATTCTCTTCTTTTCTTCTATAGTCACTTTTAGTCCAATTATCTCTTATTTTAGTTTCTTAGTTACTTATTTATGTCTTTCCTTAATTTTATTCAATTGTTCTTTCAGTTTCTAGACACACTCATTTGCCTCATCAAGATTCTCTTTCAGATCTCTATTTTCTCTTTCTACTTTGTCAATATCTTCAAGAGCAGTATGAAGCTCTCCTTTATCATCCATCTAATCAACCTTCAGGATCCACCTCAATTGGTTAAGATCTAAACCAAGGAACCACAACTCTGATATAAATTTTTAATAGGTGTAGGACAACTGAGAGGGGGGTGAATTAGTTGTCACACAAATTCAAATTAAAACTTTCAAACCTTATCAATTCCACAACCACACTATTATGTTATTAAGCATGAACATGAGATACAAAATACAGAAAGTAAATTAACATACTGAACACTAGGTTTTACATGGAGAACCCAACGAGGGAAAAACCATGGTGAGAATTAACTCATAATATAAAGTAGTTCTAGAATTGAGTATATAAGGCTCACTACCTTGAATAGGATTCACTGTCAAGATACAAAAGCTCACTGCTTACAAGGTACTCTCACTGCCTACAAAATATTTACAAAACAAAATTTTTCTTTTTAGCTAAAGTAAACAGAGTAAAATGCACCTAACAAGTGTTGATGCAAATCCAATGATGCTCAATAGATTGACTTGACACACTTCATCTTTTTCACTCTTCTTCACTTTCACATTCACTACAGCTTCATTGATCACACATACACTGTCACACACCACACACACTCCACACTTCAAAACCTATTCAACACACACACACACACACACACACACACACACACACACACACACACATATGTACTCAATCTACTTGCAAGCGTCAATTAGGTCAGCCTAATTATATGCATTTCTTTTCTTACCAAAAATACCAATCCTATTGGCTTCAAGTATTCACCAAAATATTCCCAAATAACAATTCAAATGCATAAAATGCTAAATCATGTCAACATAGACCTAAGATAGGTCATACATATATCTTCATTATAACATAATTAATTCACCATATCACATCTAATCCAAAAATTCAGCAATAAATGGACTTCATTGCAAAATGTAATTAACAAAATAAAGTCGACATTCCCTACGAGCATTCAAGCATGGGAAATTCTGAACATACATGCCTTAAGCAACCATAAACAATTTCCAAAAACCACAAGCAATGCCTACCAATTGTAGAGGATTGTGGACTAGAATACCGAAGGATGTAGCTTGAAAACTGGTTCATATACCGGACCAAAATATTGCATCAAGCAATGACTTAGACTTGAAAACATAGCATGGTAACATCAATGACAACACAAAACTATAGAGATGATCATTCTTCTTCATTCTTCTAACAGAGGGAAAATCTATCGAATGTAAATATTTAGTGCTATGCAAGATGATATTGATGTTAAGCGAAGAGTTCAATGTGTGTTTTGGTTTAGGAGAAATATTAAGACTAGTATTGTTGATCAGCTTAGGATGTACTACTATTAAGGTTGGTTTAGAAGGATTTTTTGTGATATTATTCATGTTAAGGGATGGCTTGTTTATCTCGATAAAAGTACAATAACCAATACGATGAGTCATTTGTTGTGTGTTAGGCTCTATAGGGTTGTTGATACCTTGTTCTCAAGCACCACATCCTTTTCCACTATATCTAAGTTGTTTCATGAGTTCATAACCTTTCCATAAAGCTCCTTCATTTCTTTTGAAGTCAGTAGTTGTTCATTATTATGTTCATCAAAATGTTGTTGTGTAACCTGATGTCTATTGTTCTAATGTAGTTGAGGTGGATGCTTGTGAAGGGTTGTCCAAATTTTTTGTTGACAAAACAGCGGTTTCTTTTCCCTTGGTAGAGTCTTTGTGTATGGTCTAGTATTCTTTGAAGGAGGTGGGTGTGAAGTCTAAGGAACCCAAATCATCATCTAAAAGCTTCGTGACTGGTTCAAGATGTTGGATGGGGTCCACTTTTGTGGTTGGTGTTAATGTGTTCAAGGGATTCTCTTTGTTTTTCTCAATGTTTAAACAACTATTTGGATAAGGGTCAGCTTGAAGTGTGTTTTGTAGATGTATTTTATTTTTTGATGAAGAGTAGAAGGCACACCATTCATTGCATGAATCCACGATCTTCCTAAGAGAAGGTTATATGCAAGATCATTAGGCATAACATGGATTGGTGTTTCCAATGTGGCCACTCCAACTGTGATAGCTAAAGTGATCACACCAAGTGGTTGCTTGCTTATATTGTCAAATCCCTTGATGGATAAAGGATCAGGTCAAATGTTTAATTTATCGACACCAAGTCTATTGAGAAGGTTCACTCCACATACATTAAGAGCAAAACTAGTATCCACAAAAGTTCTCTTAATCCCTTTTCAGTTGTATTGAGCGGTGATCATAAAAGCTTCATTTTCTTTTTGTACATCCAAAGGAGGGAGCTCACTTTGGTGAAAAAAATGTCGACATTTATGGCTTGAATCATGGATACTATATCATTTTATTGCATATTAGAAGGGACAAGAACTTGTTCCAAGGCTACTTGAATCATGTTGTGATAGTGAGGGGAGGCTTGAATAAGGTCCCATAATGATATTTTAGCAAGACTATTCTTTAGTTTTTCAACAAGATTGTACTCCTTTCCACTTTGTAGAGATAAACATGGAGAGTCTAGTAAGATGGGATTAGACAAAGGTAAGGTTGTTGGCATCAGCTGTGGCAGTTATAGATTATTTCTAGTGTTATATGTATGAGCAATGGTATTATGACTCAGCTATTGTGAAATATTGTTCTTAGGTGGGTAGATGATTAATTTGGGTTTTTTTGGAGTTTGAGGTTGGTGTGAAGGGGGGTAAAGAATGAGTTGAGTTTGAATAATGTTAACATCCCATAGCGAGTGAGAGTCTATATCATTATTTTTTATTTTTGTCTTGCATCATGATATCCTTCCTAGGAGGAGGGTTTTGAGGAGAACTACAAACTAAATTTTCTTGACATTATAAGGTTAGTTCTTCGAAAAGGACTTCATCACAAGTAGGAGAATGATCAATGGTTGAATTTTATTTCCCAAGAATGGTTTTTTTAGGTGAAGGGGTACAACTAATATTCTCATGACCTTGATGGAATAGGCTTTCTAACATCAAAGTATCATCTTCACAATAATGAGAAATACTAGGAGAAGAAATTGTAGTGTCATGATTATCTATGGTTACATGTTATGTTGGTAATGAATGTCTTGTCCACAAAAAGAGGTAAGATGAAAGAAACAACTTGGATTCTCAAAATTCTCATTGAAATTTGGTTCTTCTAACACCAAAATATCCTCTTCATCAATAGGAGAAGGGAAGAAAAAATATGATCACTAGGAATGTCCAAGGTTGTATTCTCTTGCACTAAAACACTCTTAGAGGGATAAGATAGAGAATGCTTCCTAATATGTCTAGTTATGTAAGATATTAGCATTATGTGAACAAGAATGAAAAAAACTTGAAACCATTTCATGCAATGTTTTAGCAATATAAGAACTGTATGTACAAAAATGTAAAACATTCTTATCCAATTTATGCAAGATTTGAAGAATATACACAATGTATATGCAAGAATGTAAAGCACTTTTACCAAACTACTGAAATTTTTTATGAATAGAAACATGATGTATGCAAAAGTGAAAAGTACATTTATCAATGTTATGCAAAATTTTAGAAATGTAAGCATTTTCAGATCTAATGATGTTTGTAATTAAAGTGATTTGAATAATGAGTAGTGTAAAATGATGTTTTTGGCTTAAATGCATAAAACAAATGTTCCAAAAACTTTCCAGATTTATAGTATATGATACTAGGAGGATTAGAATTAGGAAGCAAAAAATTAGGTTTCTAATGATGTGACAGATAGTGAAAAATATGGACAAGGACTAATTCACCTAAAATGGTGAATGAGTCCCAGTAAGGGTTTTTTTTTAAAAAAAATAGAAATTTGAAATTGATTTTGATGATTTATGTGTTGGATGGCTTGAATACTAAATGAAAATATAGTTTTTAGGTGTGTTTCAATGATTTGAAATAAAAAAATGCAAACTATATGCGGGTATGTGCAATATCATCATGGAAAAAACAAGCCCTTAAGTGGTGATGAAAATTCAGAAAATTTAGAGTTAAGCAACTTGACTTAAAAAATTAAATAAGTTATTTATATTTTTTCAAAAATATGTAAGAATATGAATCTATAGAAATTTGTGAGTTTCTACAAACTACTAGGTTTATTTAAAAAAAATCTGTTGAGATTTGGAATTTCAATACGGGTGGTAATTTCAAGGAAAAATAAGAGGACTAATAAATGCCACCTAACCACAATAAAATATTAATATTTTTAATAAGATTTTATATATAAAGTGGGGACTCACATCACAGATGTCATTCATAATATTTTTTGAGGAATTTTTCCTAGTAAATGGTAATTGTGATTTTTATTAAAACTTAAAAAAACTTGTCTTGTAGAGCCATAGCGGTCGAAAACTTCATGAAATTCATTTTTTCTTTATAAATCCTATAGTATGTGTGAAGCATAGAATGTGATGCATGTTTGGTTCAAAAATTTGATCTTGTTTGAGAAAGCTATAAGATGTTTTCAATCGGCTATCAATCAGACTTTAGTCATAATTCAAATAGAAAATGAATAATAATTAGTTATTAAATTCAAAGTAAAGCATAATTTATATTGGTGGAAAGCTGATAATCTCCTTTAAAAACCATTTTGGTTTCATCAATTTTGGGTAAATAAAAAGTTGTCAGCCACATTCCCTACACATACCCATCATATCACCACTTTTTGGCCCATCATGATCTTGCACATACCCATGCACTTTGACTGATGCAAAAAGTTGAAACCCTAGAATGCAATGCAAAGTTAATGCAAGAAAATATAGGAAACGAAGGACCCTAAATTAGAAAATAAAGTGTTCTAAAGGTGGGTTCACCAAAATGTAACAAATGGATTTTGGCACCCTAATCCTTTCTAGCACAACTAGGGTTTTTCACCTAAAAGGAGAAACAAGGGCCAAAATGGGCAATTGTCACACTGAAAATCTAATGCAAGAGTAGATGAAATATGAATTAAGTATTCCAATGTAATGATCTAAATGTAATACACTAAAAAAGTAAGTGAGTTACAAATGCAAAACCTAAGAAATGTAACTTGTTTGAAAACACATCATGATATGCAAAAATGACCTAGAAATGATTGTGAAACAGAACAAAAAACTGGAAGTGTGCACTTGAAAGTTGTAAAGTGGTTGGATGGAGGTATGGAATGCTGCAAGGACACTAGAAAATCCCACTAGGACTAATTCGCCATTCTAGGTGAATTAGTCATATTTTTTACAAAGTCTGTTGAAATAGGTTTAAAGGTACTAGGTCCCTAAATCTAAAGAAAAATTACTTTCTATACTGATAGTGGGACTAATTCACCACAAATGGTGAATTAGGTCAACCTCTAAATTTCTAAAAACTCAAAGTTGGAATTTGTAGCTTTCTGTCTACTCTTTCTACTCCTTAGATACCTGAATCTAAAATTCAGATTTACGACACTTTGGATGACTTCTTGTGGATGATTTGACCTAGTTGAAAAGGAGATGATCTCAATAAGTCTTCAACCTATTATTTGATGTTTTCTAAGCCTTCAAGGTACCTAAATCTGCAATCACACAAAGAGAAAGAGAAAAATGTTGAATGTTAGGGCATGGGGGTTTGCCTTGGTCAAACCTATTTTAGGTAATGAAACTGTAATGATAAAACAAAGTAATGAATCATGTAACAATGGAATAGAAACCTTTCCTTGATGATTGATCTTGATTTACTATAGCAATAGATGAGTATTCAACCTTTGAATGTCTAAAAATGATCTTGAATGCTCTCTTGATGCCCTAGCTTGCTTGAGAAGAATGATAAAATGAATGATAGATAAATAATGAATTAGTTTACTCCCATGAAATGAGAGGGAAAATCATGTATTTATACACAATTATGCCCTAATTCTTGAAAATACCTCATCATAGGCCAACCTTAGGTCTTAATGAATAAAAGCCCAAAAGTAATTTGAAATTATCTTGAATTTTGTGCTGAGAGGGACTAATTCACCCCTAATGACGAATTAGTCCTATTCAAGGATTTTGAGTGGTTTTCAAGAATTGTGATAATTTAAATACTATTTGTCAGGTTATTATTTAAGAAGACACTTAAATATGGCCTATAAGTGCATAAAGGGTCCATTAAAGCATAAGGAAGGTGTAAATATTGATGAAAAGCCTAAAAAAGTGTGAAGGTTTGTTACAATGCCTTACAACACTTTGAAATATGACTTGGTAAGTAATAAAAAGATGATATTTATTATTGAAATTCAAACATTTTCAGAGAGATT
This sequence comes from Sequoia sempervirens, assembly GCA_007258455.2. Taxonomy (NCBI): domain Eukaryota; kingdom Viridiplantae; phylum Streptophyta; class Pinopsida; order Cupressales; family Cupressaceae; genus Sequoia; species Sequoia sempervirens. Next base: position 9,500 of record VDFB02025973.1, read on the forward strand.
CTCAAGCAACAAGCTACACAAGTCAAATTTCCTATTCTCCTTAACTATCATGTGCACAATATGAACAACAATGACTGATGTGGAACCTTCATGATCTCTAAAATAGACCATGTAAGAGATGGCATATGTCACATACCTCATAGCCAAATCTTCAAGAGTGTTTATCAATAAAGCTCATGGGTCTTTGCTAATACCAGTCAATTCCTCCACATCTTTGTTCTTTACAGTTTTCTTTCTAGGAAGGTCACTGATACTGCATAAGCCAGTGATAGCCTCGATCACTTCCATCATAACCAATTAGGGTTTGTTTAATAAAATCCTTCCATTCTTGAAATAATTCAATAAGAACAAGATAAACTCTTTATCGACAACCCATAGATATTCACTCCATAAATCCATACCTAGGGTTTTGATGTTTTTTACCCTTTTTGCAAATAGAGAAATGAATTCTTCAATTACCTAAGTTAATTCCTTCAAATTTCTTCTAGAATTACTTCTTGCTTACTTCAAGATTGCTCAGGTTCTTCAAATTCTCAATTAATCAAGAAGACTCACAAGATTTCAACTTATACATTGTTGAAATTTCCCTAACCATGCATTAAATGTGGCAAACATAAAAAAGCTATTAAAAACATCCTTTCCAACATAGAAAACCCTAATTATGTCTATAAACTTCCATACCAACATGATTTCTTCTGGTTCCTTTTCTAAAACTTTTGAATACTCATTTTTCACATTCCATCCTCATGCCAGCCTCTGACATGCCATACAATAGGGGGTTTTATAATTTTTCTAGTAATGCTCCCCCTAAGTCCTTAGTAGGTCTAATTTTTGAATAAGTCATCTATACAAGAAGAGAGCACAAACACATCAGTAGTTTCAAGCTTTTCTTCTTCATCATCCTCTTTCTTCTTCCATATCTTATTCATCTCTTGTTTCACCTCTTCCTTGTCAATCTTCTTTATCGGATCATTCTTCTCTACTGGAGTAGACCACTTTCCATTCTTACTTCTACAAACCTTTGAGATTTGTACATGTTTATTATAGTTATAGCAGACAACACTTTTTTGATTAGTATAACCTCCATTACCACCTGACCTACACTTATTTTCTCTGTGTTCAAATTTGTTACATGTATAGCAGTAGCCATTAAAGGAATGATTCATTTTCTCTCCAAGAAATCTATTCATCATCATCCTACTAACAAGATATCTACACTCAATAGCCTTATGCCATACTTTTTGCATGAAAAACGTCGTCTACAGAAAGAGCTAGGAAATTGATTATGATTCATTATGCTTCTACATTTTGTTGCTTTGTGACCATATTTATTATAGGTAAAAAAAATACCATTGAAGGAGGGATACCTTTGTGCATTAGGTTGTCTCATAGGTTGTCTTCTTGCAAACTTCATCTTCTACTTAGCCTTGTCTCGAGTCATTTTATTTCCCTTCAAACTTTCACTTGAATCATTTCCCAAACCAGCTTTGTCTTTACTTGATTTCTATCTAGCAATAAATTCTTCAAGCTTATCAAAGCTAGATTTGAACTTTTTCTCACAAATATTTGCCTTCTTTAGTTCAATCCTCAAGTTCACCACCTCCTATTCAAGTTTAGAGCATTCATCGGTTTTGTTCTACACCATTGCATTCAGACATTCTTCAATTCTTTTCTTTTCTTTTATTGACTTCTTCAGTCCAATTATCTCTTGTTTTAGTTACTCACTTACTTCCCTATGTCTTTCTTTGAATTTCTTCAATTGTTCTTTCAACTTTCAAACACATTCATTTGCATCATCAAGATTTTCCTTCATATCTTTTTTTTCTCTTTCCACTTTGTCAAGATCCTCAAGATCAACCTAGAGCTCTCCTTTATCATCCATCTAATCAATCTTCAAGATCCTCCTCAAGCAATTAAGCTCTTCACCAAGGAACCAAGGCTCTAATAACAATTGTTAAAGGATGCAAGACAACTAAGAGGGGGGGGTGAATCAGTTGTCATAGAAATTCAATTTTAAAGTTTCAACATACAATAAAACTATTTTGTTATTAAACATAAGCAAGAGATACAAAACAAAAAGTAAGATAACACACTGAACACTAGATTTTATGTGGAAAACCATGGTGAGGATTAACTCACAATATAAAATTGTTCTAGAACTAAAAATTATAAGGCTCACTACCCAAAAAGGACTCATTATCGAAATACAAAAGCTCACTACTTATAGGGAGGCTCACTGTCTATAAAAAGATTTACAAAACAAAGGAAGGATTTACAGCCAAAATGTACTGAGAATAATGCACCTAACAAGTGCTGATATAGTTTTGGTTATGCTCAATACACTGAATTAACACACTTAATTATATTTGCTCACTTTCATGCACACTATCACACTTCAACTGCCAACATATACACCTTTTTTCGCTACTTTAATCTTCAACCCTATCAAGTATATATACTTGACTCAACTACAAGCATCAATTAGGTCGACCTAATTATATGCACATCATATTTACCAAAAATACTAATAGTCATCTTCAAATGATCACAAAATCTTCCCAACATGCTATATCAAGTCGGCACAGACCTAGGATAGGTTGCACATGAATCTATGTAGCAAAATTAATTCACCATTTTATAATTACCCCAAGAAGTTGACCAAGATTAAACTTCAAGCAAAAAGTAATAAAATTTTTGTTGGTTGCCACAATGTTGTATGAGTAATAAAGCACACAATATTTTGAACATGTATGCCTTCAATAATCATAAGAAATTTCCCAAAACTATGAGCAATAACTATTGACTGTGGAGGAGTGTGGACTAGAATACCAAAGGGAGTAGCACAAATACCAGTTCAAATACCAGACCAAAATACTAGATCAACCATAGCCTTAAACTTGTAATCACAACATGGTGACATCAATGAAAACACAAAAAATGTAGAGATAGTCATCATTTTTCCAACACTTTCACATTCTTTCTTGAGGATAATTGTCCATATCTTCCCCCCATTATTTTATTTTATTTGGTTTCACCTCCATTATAAACCATTAACATCAAAAAAATACTTCTCCAACAAATAATTAATCTCAATAATAATATTTTTCCCTTAAATAAAAATGAAATCCATATTACTCCAATTAGATGAGAGATAAAGGAAAAGAGTCAGTGCTACATAAATAATTAACTTCAACTAATTATTTTTTGTGATGGTGATTGTGCTTCGAGATGTTCCTACATCATACTATTTGGGAAGAAAATATTAAAGATATGCTTGAATGGAAGGTAGCAACATAAGATCCATGCTTGAAATCTCTTGTCGGATTTCTTTAAATATTTGCATATTGTCTTCTTTGGAATAGTTTCATTCTACAATCGAACTTCGATTCTCACAAGATTCCATTTCTTCTACTATAATCTACCTTCACACAAAACTTTCTTCAAACTACCCTCTACTCAACAAAGATTCTAGAAAGTGCACCCTCACAATCTCTTCTACCCACTTCCTCTCAATGGAAGAGATTTACACACCTTCTACCTAGCCTCTTCTTTGTTGGAGGATAGCAGTTGTAGATTCTCTTTCACGCCTAAAACAAACATACTTGCCTCTTCACTTGCAGGTCTTGGTGCAAACCACCTCTCTCTCTCTCAGTGATCTATCTACATGCTAAGACCCACCTACTTTGATACCAATTTGATGCAGAGTAAAACTCAATTCTCAAAACTTGGATTACACAAAATCCATGATGATTAAATCCAAATTCAACAATTAATTTTGTTGATTTTAATAACTTTATAATTACCCTCAAAACAACCAAATTAGAAAACAAAATAGATAGCTTTATTTATTCCCAGTTTCATGAAAATTTACATACATTTTCTATGTAATTTATTTTCCTTTGCACATCATCCTCCACCATACATATGCCAATTTTCCTTCTCATACTAGGCTCTCTCCTTCCTTCATTATGACCTATCTAATTCAAACTACTATTACATCATGTAAAGTATAACGACTCACATGCCACTCCAACTATTTTCCTCTTTTTGGTATACCCCTCTTTTTCATTAATCTGAAGCTTTTAGTTTTATCTACCTATGACTAGGTGTGACCTTTCTCCATTCAAGAAATTGATACTTTACTCCTACTCTATGTGGCTTGGAAGTTTTCTCTTGCTGCGAGAACATTCTCACATTCACCACGAGTTCTCTTTCCCTTACTTCTTCCCACACTCATCTTATTCTCTTCATAAAGTCATTGATTTCTCAACAAACCTTTGATTCTTCCATCATCTATTTGCTGCCTATAAAATATTTTGCATAGGTCAAACACCCACTCTATCTCCAATTACCAATTGTTCTCCAAGATCCTATGTGGCTCCCTCATCCCTTGCACGCCCCACTAGGAATTTAAGTCTATTTTTATCACTTTTCTTTTCCATAGTCTTCTAATTTCCATGCACTGACTTATCTATTTTTTCATATAATAGTCACAAGCATACAAAACATTCCCTTTACATGTATCGACCTCTTCCTTAAAGTTCATTGGCCTATACCCAAAATAAAATGTAGCAAAACCTTTGTTCAAGGCATACTTCATATGTTCCTTGTCTCCCTCTTCCTACATGGCAAGTTGATCACCAATTATATTCTACCATTATCACGACAAATCTACTCTATCTCATCCATGGCTGGGTGTGGCTAGGCTAAGTATAATTTTTCCTTCAAAAATACCTGTACCCTCATCTCTCCTTTCAATACCACTCACAAGCACACCTTCCTTATTCCATGGAATTCACTTTTTATCAGGAAGACTTTGCTAATGGTTTATCTTCACTTTTCTATTAATCTTCTATCCTTTCTCATTCTTTCTTGAAGCTAATTGTTCACATTTTCCCCCCATTATTTTATTTTATTTGGTTTCACCTCCATTAGAAAACCATTAACATCAAAATAATACTTCTCCAACAAACAATTTATCTCCATAATATTATTTTCCAACGGGGTGATCACACAATACTGGTTTACAATTTTTGGCCAAATTGGACACTAAATTGATTTTTCCTAACTAAATCTTCACTTTTGGGCACCTATACCGGCTAAACCATGAGGAATTTGAAGATGATGAAAACTAGTGATTTGTGTAATCTTCTCTATAGATTCTAAATATATTTTTTTCAAAATTTTTGGAATCAGATTGCACTTCTTTTTCCATCTCCTTCAAAAACTAATTTTTTCAGTAAACGCCACTTTTAAGGAGTGACGCTTACTGTATAACACAATTTTTTTTCCATGAAGGATAAAATTCTAATTTATTCAAATTTAGATTTGTAACTATTATATCTAGTGCTTCTTTGATTGGTTTCATATGTTTTTAATGAATATTTTTTCCTTAAACAAGTTTCAAAGTGAAACCAATTACAATGAAAACATAGGCGGATTGTATAACACAATTTTTTTTTATGTATTGAAATTCACTTTTATTTTTTTTGTTGGATCAAGTACTTCAATATCTGGTGCACTCATATTTTTTAATTTTGTTTTGATAATTTTCTATTTTTCCATATGTGCAAAATAGAGAGATTGATTTTCGACAAAAAACATGCATTCACAAGAAATAAAAAATAAATATAATAATAGAATTAAATTTATTTAAAATTATAAATTTTGGGAAGCTTATAATAAGGACTACATAATTACAAAAATAAATTTTAAATGAGTTATTGGATCCCCCAAAGTGTATATCAAAAGTGGTTTTTTTTTGCATTTTGATAGGTGTAAAGGAGACTCCGTTATAGGTATGGTTTAAAAATAGCGAGGTTCTTTCCAAGGGGGTCTGATATAAGGTAGTTTGATCAAACCATTTTCAATTGGAATGCTTTAAATGTAACTTTCTAAGGCTTAAATCATTATATTTTCTAAAAATATATGATTTTAGCAAAAATAAGAATCTCCCAAAAATTGTAAACCAGCTTTGTGGGATCACCCAACAAATAAAAATGAAATCCATATTACTTGAGTTGGACAAGAGATAAAGGAAAAGAGTCAGTGCTACATAAATCATTAACTTTAACCAATTATTTTTTGTGATGTCAATTGCATTGTGGGATACTCCTACATCACAATTAAAGCATACAAAAGCCCAATTATTAATGACAAGCATAGAGATGTGTGAAAGTGTGTTACAAAACTTTAGAACAATCCAAATAAAGCAAGATTAAGGTTAATTTTGATTAAAAATAGGTTTATTATGTTTAATTATTTGATAAAACCCTAGAAAAGTGTGAAAGTAAGTTACAACACTTTACAACACTTTAGAAATACACCATTAAAATCCATTAGCTCACAAGGGCCCAATACCTAATGGTAATGTGTCAAACACATTACAACACTAAATCAAGGCAATGTTAAGCCCAAATTTATAAGGAGGGCCCAAACAAGTGTGAAAATGTCCCCGACAACATTTTTTGACACTACATTTAGCCCCCACTTTAGTGAGAGGCTGAACTTTCTTCAAACTCACACTAAAGTAGATAGACACACATTAAGAGGGGTCTAAGTGTACCAATGCCAATAAGATGAGATAAAAATAATCAAGAGTGGTGATCAAGGCCCTAGGATCAAGATCCCATGATAGACTAACATAGGCACAAAAGAATGTCCATGAGAATGATATAAAGAACAAGAAATGAAGCACAAGCATGCATTTTCAAAGATGAAATAGAGAAAAGGTAAAAAGATAAAAGAGAATCAGATCAAGCTTCAATCATTTTTCCATCTGATGTGGATTAGATCAAGGTTGTTTTCCTGAAAAAATGCATATTCACTTGGAGGCAATGGAAATCCTGGTTCTCCACTGGGTGAGAATTCCTAAGAGGTGAGACACATACACCCATGGCTGGTATGCACTCACAGACATGCAAGTGGCTATGGGGAAATTCATACCTTGGTCAGGTTTCTTGCTCAAACCATACCAAAGTTATAACCCCTAATAACTTTAATAAGGTGCCACACAAAAATGATTTTCAAGCTTCATGATGCAAACAAAGCTTTGTATGCTTGGAGCTCATGAAAAAATAGGATGGCTCTATAGGAATGAAAGTTGTGTTATGCAAGGTGGTTGTATAACCATAAATGCAAAATGTAAAATAAGAAATGCTCAAAGGATTCTTGCTTAGTTCATGTGAGGTCTTTAACTTAGGGAATGTTGTGCCTAATGTCTCCAAGAGAGGACCAATCAAAGAATATAATATTCAAAACTTAGGGGATGTGATGTGTCACATCAAGCCTCTAAGAGGAATGTAATATGCTAAGAGAGATCATGCTCTTGAAGGAAATCACACCCAATTCCATCCACAAAGTGAAAAAATCATCGTATAAAGGAAGAATACTACACCATAAACCATGAAAAAGAAAAATGCAAAAGAATAATGCCAATGTATGCCCCCACTTTAAATAAATTGCTAAACACCATGCTATGACCAATTACTTTAAAGTAGAAAATGATAAATACAAACAAGAAAAGAGACATGCGAGCCAACTTGGAAAGCCCTATGACAAGTCATATGTTTCCAAGTAAGGCCATTTCATGTAAGAGAAAAGGAAAAGAGAGGGGTTGCCCCCAAAATGAAAACACCAAACACATAAAAAATTTATGGATTTGGGGTCAGTATGTTCTTATTGCAATATTTTTAGAGATCTTAGAATTGTCATCATCTCTCAAATACGCATAGAACTGGAAGAATGACACAAAGAGAGAAAATCAAAGAAAGGTCTTTCATGTCAACATGGAAGAGACATGAATGTCTCAATGCCTTGCGTCATCCCTAAAATAAAAACACAAGACAAATGAAAAGAGATAAAATAAAATAAAATAAAAGATTGATAACATAGAGAAGAATGAATGTACAAATAGAGGAATGTCACATCAAATAGAACATCACAGTGGATCACATCACACACAAAATAAAATGAAAAATAAATAATGGAAAAGAATAGTAAGGCACATGTGAGTCAACCTATTAGTAGGTCATCCACCTCCCATTCATTTTCAATGTATATCAAGGTGGGCAACTAGAAAAAGGGACAAGAGAAAGTGTTGAACTAGGGGAAGCACTAGGTTCAACACTCTTTGCAGGAGATTTGTCAATTAGGCTCATAGAAGAGGAAAAAATGGTATTCTTGAATCCTTATGCACCTCCTCATCAATTTTAGCAACCTAGTCATTTTCATCCAAGTTAATCACAATAGGAGGTCGAAGGGTAATGTCCATGGAATATTTCAACTCTTGTTGTGGTTGTTGTAGTGGATTTTTTTGATTTGGGGTAGGGGTAGGTTCATCATGCATTACTTCAGTCAGGTTTGGATCTTGATTTTCTTTGTTTAATTCTTCATGTAGCCTTCAAGCAAGGGCATGACATCTATGCCTACACTCTCTAGCACCTCTATTTCTTTTAGTTTTGTTCTCAAGTTGTGTTTGTGTAGGAGTAGGTTGATCATCCATTGGGGTATGTGCAGGATCATGATGGGCCAAAAAGTGGTGATATGATGGATATGTGTAGGGTATGTGGCTGATGGATTTTTTTTACCAGAAATTGATGAAATAAAAAGGATTTTTAAAGGAGATTCTCAGCTTTCCATCAATATAAATTATGCTTTATGGGTATGTGCAGGATTAAGATGGGCCAAAAAGTAGTGATATGATGGGTATGTGGCTGACGACATTTTTTTAACCCAAAAATCATGAAACAAAAAGGGTTTTTAAAGGACATTCTCAGCTTTCCAACAATATAAATTATGATTTACTTTGAATTTAAAAAATAATTATTATTCATTTTCTATTTGAATTATGACTAAAGTCCTGATTGATAGGCTAATTTAAAAACATTTATAGCTTTCAAACGATATCACATTTTTTGAATCTGAAACATGCGTCACATTCGATGCTTTGCATACTATAGAATTAAAAAAATAAAATTTAATTCCATGAAGTTTTTACAAGGTTAAGGTGATCAGACATACAAGTTTTTATATTTTTTAAAATTTGTAATAAAAATTCATAATTAATTATTTACTTGAAAAAAAATTACAAAAAACTATGCATCACATCAGGACATGAGTCGTCTACTTATATCTAAAATATTATAAAAAAATATTATCACTCTATTGTGGTCAGGGTGGTCAGATAGACACCTACTTCTTGTTTTTTTCCTGAAATTTAAGTGCTGCTACATTAAAATTTCAAATTTTCACCAAATAGATTTTTTTAAAAATAAATCAAGTAGTTTAGAAACTACATTTAATTTTCTACAAATTCTATTCTTACATATTTTTGAAATAATATAGATAAATTATTCAAATTTTTACGTCAAGTTGCCTAACTATGTTTTTTTGAATTTTTTTCCACTTAAGGGCCTATTTTTTCCATGACGATCCTACACATACCATTACTTTGAATTTAATAAATAATTATTATTCATTCTCTATTTGAATTATGACTAAATTCCTATTTGATAGGCTGATTGAAAAACATCTATAGCTTTCAAATAGCATCACATTTTTTGAATCTAAAACATGCGTCACATTCTATGCTTCACATACTATAGGATTAAAAATAGAAAAATTGAATTTCATGAAGTTTTGACCAAGTTAAGGTGGTCAGAAATACGATTTTTTATATTTTTTAAAATTTGTAATAAAAAAGAATAATTAATTATTTACTTGGAAAAAAATTACAACAAAATATGCATCACATTGGGACATGAGTCCTCCACTTATATCTAAAATATTATAAAAAAATATTATCATTTTATTGTGGTTAGGGTGGTTAGATAGACACCTACTTATTATTTTTTCCACTGAAATTTAAGTACTCTTGCATTGAAATCTCAAATTTTCACTAAATAGATTTTTTATTTTTTTAAATAAACCTAGTAGTTTAGAAACTACATTCAATTTTCTATAGGTTCTATTCTTATATATTTTTGAAATAATATAGATAACTTATTCAAAATTTTATGTCAACTTGCCTAACTCTGATTTTTCTAATTTTTTTGCCACTTAAGGGCCTGTTTCTCCCATGATGATCCTCCACATACTCGTAGGTTTCTTTTCTTCCCTAAGGGGAGGAATGGAAGGAACCATGGGAGGTTGTTCAACCACTTTCTTCTTGAATTTGTATACTTTTTTTAATTCTAGGAGGTGCAATGGGGTTGTTTTCATTGTCTCTTTGTCTTTTACTAGAGGTAGGTGAAGGTTCTATCTTAGGTTGGTCTTGGTTATTTGGATCTTGATTAGGTTCAAGCATGGTTTCTTCAAGGATGGTAGGCTCAGAGGTGGATGTGGAAATGTTTTAGAGGGATAGTTTTTCTTTCCTCTTTTCCTTAAAATTTTGATAGGACAAGAAAAATAAATCTTCTCAGGGTTTCATAGGTTCCATAGGCTCATTCCAAAAGGAATCTAAGGAAAAATTTCCTTTGGATGAAAAAGTTTTAAAGCCACTTTGGTGAAAAATTAATACTTCATTGTCAAAGGAAACTTTAAGCATTTATGCACAACCAAAGGGACAAATTTCATGGAGTGAAGCCATGGGTGGCCTAGCTTCACACAAAATTGGTCCAACTGTGGGATGATAGAGAATGATACATCTAATATTTTTGGTCCTCTTTGCAATGGTAAGGTGATCAATCCTATCATAGGGCAAGAAAAACCATTGTGTATTGATCCATGATTTCGGTTTATCATATAGCTCTTGATAGAGTTCATGCAAAAGTAAGAATTCCTTAGTGATCACATTCTCTCCACATGCAGGATCTATTAGTATCCCATTAGTGGGCTTGTCATAGATTTGACGTACTATGTAGAGAGGACCATTGGGTGCATGTTATTAGGATCAGGTGTTTTAATAGGAGGAAAGGTAATCATTTGTTGTTCTAAAAGTTGGGACACTGTGTTATGGAGGGTATCAAGTAAGGGAGTGAATTGTATTTTTGAGTACCCATTTGGATAATGAGTCCTATCTATATAGTGAATCCTATCTTGGGTAGTGAGACCTTTGGCAGTGAGCCTCTTTATAACCATTTTTGCAATTACTCTTATATTGTGAGTTAATCCTCACTGTGGTTTTTCCCTTATTGTGTTTTCCACGTAAATCTAGTGTTTCTTGTGTTGATATTGCTTTTTGTTATATGTAGTTCATGCTCATACTTAATAACAGATTAAATTGGATGTGGAGCTAATAATTTTTTGAGATTTGTGTGATTGGTGACAAATGATTCACCCTCTCCCTCTCAGTTGTCTTGTGCATTTCAACACAAGTTTTATTGGTCCTTTGGAAGAAAACATAGATGACACCTCTCAAGACACAAAGAACCTTGCATGCAACATGAGTGACAAGAATATATGTCTCAATGTTGTACATTGGTAATAGTAGATTACAACGATTGTGTTGATTATGCTCATGATTTTATTTTGCAAAAAAACACATAATAGAAATGTATCCAACAAGTCAATTTAATTTAGGGCTTTATTTTTAGGAATTGAAGGTGCTAATTCTTGATTCACACAACATATTGATTTGAGAAAGAAGTATTAGCAGCCTAATATAGGTGGAAAGTGTATCAATTTGATGTTAAATCAGCATTTTTTAATGGTTATTTGAATAAATAAGTGTTTGTAGAACAACCCCTAGACTATGAGATTGTAGGTAAGGAGCACAAATTGTATAGGTTGAATAAAGCACTTTAGAGGTTGGATAGATTAGGATCTAAATGAGGGAATTGGAATTTTTTTAAAATAGATTACCCTTACTACTAAACCCTTCTTCTGATGACTCCTTAGATACCACACATTCTTTAATTTATCTTGCTAACCCCTGTGATTTTTTTTCTTCAAAATGGATATTGATCTTCATAGTTGTATCTTAGTTATAAAGTGATGAAATTAACCTTGGTTCCTCTATTTATAAAGTCTTGTCAATCTTAATAGAAATTTTATGTTTAGCTATAGCCCCTCTACCATGCTCATTCATGCTCAATTATTCTTGTAGCGGATTTTTTTCTTCCCTTTTTTCAATATCAACCTCCTTAGTATGCTCTATCTCTCTATTTACATTATCCTCTTGACACCATCTATTCCTTCCTCATTAGTAGCCATCATGATGCTTTATATAGATTTCTTTCTTCAACCTTATCCATTCTCTTTAATTATCTATATTATCTTTCTTAAAATTGTTTTAAGTTCCTTTCCTTCATGTTCACCTCTATTGTTAACTCAATCACTTCCCTTAAATCTCTCTTGAACATATTATCATTCTTTTTAACATGGGTATTTTTATATTGAATTCAAATAATTCCTTTATGAATCCTTAATGGCCCAGCCTTGGTTTTATAGGGTTGCATCTCTTCGGAGGTCTTTTTAAAATCCTCTCCTTCTATTAATGCTATTAGATTTCCACAATCCATACTGCTGAAGATTGTTAATTTCTGGATTTTTGATTGTGTTAGAGCTTTTTTTTCATCAACGTTTCGGATCACACTCAGTGATCCATCATCAGGATGTTAGAGAGCATAGGAAATGAGAAATGGTTAGATGCAGACTTAGCTTTTGCTTAAAAGGAAGAGAGATGAGAGGTTGAGGAGAGAGATGGGTACAAAGACCAAGACAAGAGAGGTAAGGAAAGAAAATTGAAAAAAAATAAGAGAAATCAGAATGACAAATAAAGAGGAGAAAAGATAAGAATTGAGCAAAAGAGGAATGTATGAAAAGGTAAGCATAGGTAAAATATAATACAGAACATTAATTTTATAATTCATTAAACCATTAACAATATTATAATTTTAATTATAATATAATTTTAGTTAGAACACCAAATTAATTTTAATTATAATTGTAATTATAATATCTAATTATAATTAGAATTCTAATTATAATTATAATTCTAATTATTAGAATTCTACTTATAATTATAATTATAATTATTAGAATTCTAATTCTAATTCTAATTATAATTATTAGAATTCTAATTCTAATTATAATTCTAATTATAATTATAATTATTAGAATTCTAATTCTAATTATAATTATAATTATTAGAATTATAATTATAATTATAATTATAATTATAATTCTTAGAATTCTAATTATAATTATAATTATAATTCTAAATATTAGAATTCTAATTATAATCTAATTAACATTAATTAGATTATAATTAGAGAGGAGAAGAATCCTAGAGAAAGATTACGAAGGAAAACTAAACGGAAACATTGGACAAAAAGGAACAAAACGAAAATTGAAAGACACAAAACGATTAAGAGAAGACTCCAACCTAGAGCAAATTCAATAAGAGACAAGCAAGAGAAATTGAAAAAGAGGATAAACAAAAGGAATACAAAGAAGATAAGCAATAATAAATAATAAGGTTAAAATTTTTTACACTAAAATTATAGATAATTCATATAAAGAAGCTATGAAACAATTTTTTTTGCAACCCCAACTAATAATTAAAAGATATTAACATCAAAATTATGAGGTACAAAAAAGACCAATGAATACAAACATCAAAGCCAAGGTCAAATTAAACAAAATGTAACAAATTGTGATTAAATACACGGACGAGGAGATGGATGACAATTACCTAGAAAGAGGAAACACAACGAGAACTCAAGAAATTAATTCTAATTAGAACACCAATTTAATTATAAAAATAATACAATTATAATATCTAATTATAATTATAATTATATCTAATTCTGAACGAAATGGTAAGAGAAGAGATATTATAATATTGTTATTAATGTTATTTTTAATCATGTAAATAATATATGTTAAACCACAAAAGAGATATAAGAAAGAAAATTAAAATTGAATTCTATTAAAATCGAAAGCAGAAAGGAGACGAGAGGGACAATAAAAATGAAATGACCCAAGGAATATAAAATTGATAAGCAGAAATAAAGTATATTATTGAAACATTAATTATATAATTCATTAAAACATTATAGCAACGATGAATTATAATATTGAACATTAATTATAGGATTCATTAAAACATTAATAATATTATAATTTTCATTATAATATAATTCTAATTAAAACACCAATTTAATTTTAATTATAATTCTTATTATAATATCTAATTATAATTAGAATTCTAATTATAATTATAAGTATATCTAATTATGAACGAATTGGTAAGAGAAGAGATATTATAATATTGTTATTAATGTTATATTTAATCTGAAAAAATTTAAGTTAAACCACTAAAGAAATATAAGAAAGAAAATTAAATTTGAATTCTATTAAAATTGAAAGCAGGAAGGAAACGAGAGGAACAATAAAAAATGAAATGACCAAAGGAATGTAAATATGATAAGTAGAAATAAAGTATGTTATTGAAACATTAATGATATAATTTATATTGATAATGATAACTGTTAAACACAGACGCAAATTAAGAAAGAAAAAACACTTTAAAGTAATCAAATCAAGAGCAAAGGGGACAAGTTAGAAGAAAGATAAATTGGAGACGGGAGAATATAGGAGAACAAAGAGGGAAAGAAAGCCTCGAGAAGGTGAAGGACAAGGGAGAGGAGCAAGGAGAGAAAGAAACAGGAGTGAAGAAAGGTCTAGGGACGAAGGAAGGGATTAGGAATGGGGGTTATGGTGGTTTTTTAGGTTTGAAAGAAGAGGGCGCCACGAGAGGCTGAGATTCCAACCTTCATCACGGTTGAGGTTGGTGGGATGGTTAATGATTCCTATGGCTTCCTTCAATTTCCTCTTAAAGAAGTTATCTTCTTTGAATAAGATTTGAGTACTTTCTAAGCAAATGTGATGCTTTGTGGAAGAGGAGTGCTCAGCTAGGGCGGATTTGATGACACGTTCGTGCTTAATGTCAGCAACATGTTCTTTAATTCTGGTGCTGAATGCGCGACCCGTTTCACCAATATAAGGAACACCACAGGAGCATACAACTTTGTAGACCCCTGAGTCATGAAAGTTGTTTCTAGGGTCCTTGAGAGGAGGGATACGATTCTTTAAGGTGACACAAGGTTTGAAAGCACAACGTAGGCCTTTCTTAAGGAGAATTTTGGAGATTTTGTGAGAAATGCCCTCAACAAAGGGTAAAGAGACAAGGGGGAGAGACCCGGATTGGGAGGAATTAGACTCAGATTTGGGGGGGAGGACCGGATTGGAGTGTCTAAGAGCTCTCGAAATTTGTTTGTTGGTATACCCGTTTAGTCTGAAGACATAACGAAGGTGGTCTAACTCCTGGTCTAAGTGGTCACCATCACAAATTCGGTAAGCTCTCGTGGCCAAGGTTTTTAAGATCCCAAATTTTTGGCTGGGGTGGTGATGGGATGAGGAATGGAGGTATAAGTCCGTGTGGGTCGCTTTGCGATAAACCTGCCGACCAAGGGATCCATCAGACTTTTTAAGGAGCAAGACATCAAGAAACGGTAATTTGTTATCAAATTCAAGCTCCTTGGTAAAGGTGATGCAAGGTGATATGCTGTTGAGGTGAGTATGAAATTCCTCTAATTTGTCAATGCCATGAGGCCAACACACATTCGTGTCATCCACGTACCTCTTCCACCACCTTGGCTTAAGAGGGAAGGACCTGAGGGCAACCTGTTCAAAATGCTCCATGTAGAGGTTGGCAATGATAGGAGAGAGGGGGGAGCCCATAGCTACCCCATCAACTTGCTCATAGATGACATCTTGGAAAGAGAAAAACGTAGATCTTAGGCATAACTCAACCAAGGAAGCAATCTCCGCATTTACTTTGCGTTTGACAATTTCAATGGCATCGGGGATCGGCACCTTGGTGAAGAGGGAGACTACGTCAAAACTTACCAGGGTGTCGTTATTTTCTAACTTGACATCTTGGATGAATTGGACAAAATGGGTGGAGTCTTTTATGAAGGAATCAGTTTTACCTACGAGGGGGGATAATAATTTGGCGAGATAAGAGGCTAACTTGTAAGTAGGAGAACCTATGGTGTCAACTATAGGTCTCAAAGGAATGTCATTTTTGTGAATTTTGGGAACCCCATAAATACGAGGGGTCACTTCTTTGTAAGGGATAAGGCGATTCTTGGTATCATCATCAAAGGTGGAGCAAGCAACAGCTGACTTGACTTTTTTCAAGATTTTTGAACAAGGGTTGCGAGAAACCACCTTGTAACTATTGGAGTCAGAGAGAAGGTTAAGCATTTTGGACAAATAATCTTTTTTGTTCAAAATGACCGTGGCATTTCCTTTGTCTGCTCTCGAGATGATAAGATCATTGTTCTCCAAAAATTTGTTGAAAGCAAGAGCCTCGGTTTTAGGGATGTTGGATCTGGGTGGTTTGGCATGTCTAAGTGCTACGGCACAATCTTGTCTGACTTCTTCAGCTACCTCAGCAGGGAGATTGCGCACTACATTCTCAATTTCAATGATGAAGTCAATATGGGGAATGGTACGCGGGGATAAAGCATAACCAAGCCCCCGTTTTAAGAAGTTAAATGTTTGGGAGTCTAGCGTGGCATCGGATAAGTTTACCACTAATTTATTCTCCCAATCACTCACCGCGGGAAATATGGAGGTAACCGAGGGATGAGATGGGGTGGAAGGGTTAGGAACGCAAGGAGGGTTATTGGTTGGCTGACTTGCCTCGGTGAGAGAACACGGGGGTGAGCGAGCTGTCTTAGCTGGAGAATGGCGAGAGAGAGATGGAGAAGAGTTCGAGGCAGCTGCATTGGGAGAAGGGAGGCGACCAGGAGAATGGCGAGAGAGAGATGGAGAAGAGTTCGAGGAAGCTGCATTGGGAGAAGGGAGGCGACCAAGAGAATGGCGAGAGAGAGATGGAGAAGAGTTCGAGGTAGCTACATTGGGAGAAGGGAGGCGACCAGCTAGTCTAGAATTCACAACCATTGGGGAGGTGGCTCGAGGCGAGCATTGCTTGCAAGAGATGGAATCAGAAACATTGAAATATGGATCGAAAGTGAACGCTGGAGAGTAAGAGTCATAAATGCAATTTTTAGTACACTGGAGAGAGTTATTGGTCAGCGTACCTGTCAGAGTAGGAGATTGAGACCGTTGCTTGTTCGTGGACTGCAGGTGTCCGTTGGTCTGCAACTTCTCCAAGTGATCTCTGTTGTTGCTTTGATTCCTTCGCTCCATGCAAGACGCGGTAGAGGAAGACAACGCCGAGGATTGAAGATGTTGAGCGATCATCAAGGGCCTGCAAGATGAGCTACTGGAGATCTCAGATGAAAGGGATGAGATTGCGGGTTCAGGGGCCAGAGAGAAGTTTGCGAGTTGCTGCAGAGGTTGAGCGACCACGATGGTTGACGTAGCTTCTGGAGATTTGGTCGCTTTGTTACAGGAGTCGGTCGCTGGTTTAGAAACTGCAGCAAGAACATGATAACTGTGATTTACCGCATATTTATTTTGGACACCCGAGGAAGACCGGGTGAAGCTGTTTAAGGTCGACAAAGGAGCTGATGCAGGAGCAGAGAGGACACCCGAGGAAGACCGGGTGAAGTTGTTCAAGGTCAAATGAGGAGAGAAGCTCAGGCGCCGACGTTGCAGAGATATGAATTTTTTCTTCTGCCTTATCACACATGCATCACGGCGACCCATGGCTCTAGCATGAGAGGTGGTGTCGAGGCGGATCCAGAGGTCTGGTCGAAGGGAGGCAGCGAGTTCCAGATGGAGAGGCAGAAGTCTAGCGTTAAGGTTATCAATCAACCTCCTCGTGGACTTTATGACGGATCTGAGAAGAGAAATACCAGCTCTGAGGAAGATGTGGTTGGTGTAGCCATTCCGAAGGTGGTGGTTGATCTTGACGAAAGATGGAATTAACTTCGAATCCCTGCATCTTTTGAGAAAAGTTAGGTCTGCAACTTTCTTTGAAAGCTTGATCCTTAGCATCTCTAGTTGCTTGGATTTGAAACATAATTCCCTCCCATGAAGGGCATCTATTAATGCTATTAGATTTCCACAATCCATACTGCTGAAGATTGTTAATTTCTGGATTTTTGATTGTGTTAGAGCTTTTTTTCATCAACGTTTCGGATCACACTCAGTGATCCATCATCAGGATGTTAGAGAGCATAGGAAATGAGAAATGGTTAGATGCAGACTTAGCTTTTGCTTAAAAGGAAGAGAGATGAGAGGTTGAGGAGAGAGATGGGTACAAAGACCAAGACAAGAGAGGTAAGGAAAGAAAATTGAAAAAAATAAGAGAAATCAGAATGACAAATAAAGAGGAGAAAAGATAAGAATTGAGCAAAAGAGGAATGTATGAAAAGGTAAGCATAGGTAAAATATA